>JASAND010021971.1:0-65000 GCA_030248195.1 Trissonchulus latispiculum
GTTGCAAACTGGAAATCAAAAGTATGTTTATAGGATTTGCGTCTCTCACACTTCCTCTGGTTTCTCACACGTATTGGTGAGTGGTTGCGTTGAGTGTGAGTCGTTAACTTTTGTTGGGTTGGAAAAAGAAGACGATTTCGGGATGCTCGGAATAATAGACTAGCAATTATCCTGAAAAGTGTTAGATTGGCTTAACATCTACCTTCTCAATTATATATTAAGAGTGGTGCACCACCCAAAAAACCGGAAAGCCCTTCAATTGCCCAATTTTTCGTGGGCCGGCCCAGCTCACGAAGCCGGCCGGCGGCCGCCGGCCCGAGAACGGTGTGCCGGTTAGGCCGGTGCCACTTTTCGCTGGCTATCCAAAACACAAGTAAAAACATAGGATATTTGAAAGTTTTCGAGTGCAGGTCGCAGCAAGTCAAGGCGATAAGCCGCAAAAACACTCCGCCGGCCGGCCTGTAGTTGACCGGCCGGCCTGTCACCGGCCGGCCGGCCTAGACAGGGCCGGTGCACAACACTACAAAACTGTTTCTTTGTAGTAATTTTAATTTTTCATATTGAATTCTCAAAAAACAATTGAATTGTAAGACAAAAATATTCACAAAGAAATTACGAAACAATTTATTGAAGGAAAAGGGAAAGGTTCTACTATAGTAAAGTTCCAGTTCTAAGGATGCAAGTGGATTCAACCACCAGTCGACACAAACCAAGAACTTTAGAACAACCAAAATTGATAATGATCTCTACTCTAGTTGCTCCTGTAATATATACAACACTGTGATTGTAACAAATGTTGTCTGGTGAACCGTAACAGTTCAAGATCTAGTGCGGTTAGTTTGACTTGAAAGTTCCGCACATTAGGTTCCACTTTTTGCTCAAACAAAGAGTCTGACTTTACACTCTACCCTGTTCCTGAAATTAGACCCCCGTTCCTGTTCCTGAAATTAGACCCCCGGTTCCTGATTGTGTTCCTGAAATTAGACCCCCGTTCCGTTCTTGTTTATAGACCACGGTTCCTGTTCCTGTTCCGTTCCTGTTCCTGGTTTTATACCTGTATTCCTGTTCCTATTCCTGTTCCTGTTCCTGGTTTTAGACACCACCCAGAACCCACATCAAAAAATGAAACTACACATAGTTATAGATCAAATCTCTACAAAAAATTAAGAACCTTCAGAACACCAAGAACCTCCATGAAAATAAAAGCTTCAAGAAAAACAATTGGTTGATCAGAACGCATCAAAAATGACTTTTATCTTGACATGGGCCAGCTTTTCGATAGCTCAAAATAAGCTTACATCTTAGGCTTACAACTTTAGCTTATATTAAGCTAACGGAAGGCTGAATCGAAAAACGGATGTCAGATTCGTGATCCAGAAAGCAAGTTGGGTCTTTTCCAGATTACCCGCCACCACTCAAAGTTCCTAAAACTCGACCAAATGAGCTGAAATTTGGTGTGGGTATGTTTTCGACCACGCTGAGTTCAAATATGGCAAAATTTTTCGATTTCGCGAAATTCGATTTTTTCGATTTCTAAGGGGGGACCAAGGGTAACCGAAAAATTTTTTGTCTTCGATTTTGTTGAAAAGTTGTATATAGGGGTTTTTTGGGCCGCAGAACACGAATCAGAAGTCCGTTTTTTATTCAGCTTTTCGTTAGCTTGATATAAGCTAAAGTTGTAAGCTTAAGTTGTAAGCTTATGCTGAGCTAACGAAAAGCTGAATCGAAAAACAGACTTCAGATTCGTGTTCTGAGGCCCAGAAAACCCCTATATACAACTTTTCAGCAAAATCGAAGACAAAAAATTTTTCGGTTACCCTGGTCCCCCCTTAGAAATCGAAAAAAATCGAATTTCGCGAAATCGAAAAATTTTGCGATATTTGAACTCAGCGTGGTCGAAAACATGGGTCTTTCCCATTATCCCCCCCATAGCTCCGAAGAAGTGCCAAAGAAGCACAATTTGACGGATTGACTTGAAATTTGGTAGGGGTATGGACCCGTTGACTTCAAAAATGCAAAAATTTTAAATTTTTAAAAAAAATTTTTAAAAATTTTAAAATTTTAGTTTGTTAATGGGGACCATAAACTGAAAAATGTTTTGAAAAATTTTTGCTGAAAACCCGTTTACAGGGGTTTTCCGGGGTGTTGATCACGAATCTGAACTCGGTTTTTCGATTCAGGCTTTCGTTAGTTCAGGATAAGCTTACATCTGAAGCTTAAAACTTTAGCTTATATTAAGCTAACGAAAAGCTGAATCGAAAAACTGGTTTCAGATTCTTGATCAGCGCCCCAGAAAACCCCTGTAAACAAGTTTTCAGCAGAAAATTTTTCAAAAAATTTTTCGGTTCCCCTTGGTTCCCCCTTACCAAACTAAAGTTTAAAATTTTTAAATTTTTTTAAAAATTTAAAATTTTTGCATTTTTGAAATCAGCAGGTCCGAAAACATACCCCTACCAAATTTCAAGTCAATCCCTCAAATTGTGCTTCTTCGGCACTTCTTCGAAGCTATGGGGGGGGGATAATGGGAAAGACCCGAAAACATACCCACACCAAATTTCAGCTCATTTGGTCGAGTTTTAAGAACTTTGAGTGGTGGGGGGGTAATCTGGAAAAGACCCAGCAAGTTTTCAGCAAAATTTTTTCAAAAAGTTTTCGGTTCCCCTTGCATCCCCCCTTACCAAACTAAAATTCATGTTTTTTAGTTTTTAAAAATGTTAAAATTTAATTTTTGAATTCATAAGCCTCCAGTATGTACCCATACAAAATTCCAAAGTTATTCGTAAAAAAAATCAAAAGTTATGGCTGGGGGGGAAAGCTCAAGAGACCTTAAAATTTTGAAATTTTTGCGTTTTTGAAATCAGCAGCTCCGAATTTCAAATTTCGGATCTTTTCCACAATCCCTCTTCAATACGAACCGGTTAGTTAAGTTTTCGGGTGACAGTTAATACTTTGGGAAGGTGTTTCGACTTCGAAATTTCAAAATTTAAAAAAAAGTTTAAATTTTTTTAAGATTTTAAAATTTTTAAAATTTCAAAAGTTTTGAATTTTTCAAAATTTTTTTCCGATAGATTCGATGCTGAGTATTTTTCTTGTACAGTAAACATTACCTGAAAATGTTTCTACATTCTACAGCGATTTTTAACTGTAAAGATCAAAGGAAAACGCCGCCCTGTACACAGCCGTAATTGTGTACATATTGTTGGCGGTAATTTCCTTTGATCTTTACAGTTAGAGCCGCTGTAGAGATCGCAGGAAGCATTTTCAGATGTTGCTGCAAGAAGGAAAAATGCTCAGCATCATCGAATCTATCGGAAAATTTTGAAAAAATTCAAAACTTTTGAAATTTAAAAAATTTTAAAATTTTAAAAAATTTAAATTTTTTAAATTTTTGAAATTACTGAGCCTCAGGTAACACCTTCCCAAAATATGAACGCATTTGGATCACCCAATAACCCCCAATCCAACCAGTTCGTATTGAGGGGGGATTGTGGAAAAGATCCCAAATTTCAACATACTCAGTCAAATTGTACTTCTTCGGTACTGCTTTGGAGCTGTGGGGGGGCCTGGGGATAATGGGAAAGACCCTAACTGTGTTTAAGAGTTTATACTTTTTTGTCAATGTACTCAGCATCTGTCAGGCAATCATTGAGGCCTATGGAATGCTGTCCTCCGTGGTCCGTTCTGAAAGATGGACAAGAGACAGAGGGGCGAAGGCCAAGGATTAAAAACTTGAGCCCCAAGCAGTTCTGACGTACGGTTATTTCAGTCGCCCCCAGGGCAACCTATGTTGTGCCTGCCAACAGAGGTCGCCCTCAGCAGGTCAACAGCGACTAGGAGGGCGGAAGTCTAGTACCCCACTCGGAAGGGCAAAAGGGAAAAAGAATCGGGCTGCAGAAAGGAGTCGGAGGGAAGGTAGAGTACTCAGATTGGAAAGTTGGAAGATTGGACAAGGAGAATCTAAAATTTATCATGAATTTAAGTTTGAACCTGACCCTGTTGTCCTATATCAGTTCCATCCTACTGGACCTTAGATTATTGGTATTTTATATATTGGTTTATTTGAAGAACCAGACACGGAGGAACCTTTTACACCCCCCATACCCAGTAGCTTCCAAATATACATTTACCTTCTCAGCTATGCTCAGTAAGATAGTGACTTTTACTCAGCATCGAAGTTTTAAAAAGAAATCTAGCAAGTGTTAACCTACTGTTTTATTGATTAACTTAAAATACCAAAAAATGCTGACTGAAATGCAGGAAGGAAGCTTTTAAACTTACTTCCGTGGTCAGCTGTCAGCTTGGATGGTTACTTCTGGTCATGTAAATATTTGTACATAGCTAAAATACATAGCTTCTTTTGTTTTTCAAATATGTATTTTTAACCTATTTTAATAATTAACGAATATACTCTTTCCAAGTTCTGAAGCAACTCGGGCTGTTCGGGCCGTGTCTCGGTTCGGGCCGCTCGGGCCTTGACTCTTGCTTCGGGCCGGGCCCGGGCTGGCCCGAGTCCTAACCGAGCCCGAACCGAGAAACCAGTCTGGCCCGAGCCCGAGCCAGGCCCGAGAAATTTCTCAGTGGCACAACCCTTTCACATACTAACATTTGAAAACTGAAAGCCCAACTGGGGGGTAATCTGCAAGAGACCCGGTTCTCCTTGGTCTCCTCCTTTGGAAACCGAAAAGAATAGATTTTCACGAAATCAAAAAATTCAGAAGGTTGGAACTCAGCGTGGATATTTTGCCTCCCCCAGCCGTAAAGTAACGCTTGATTTTTTCATCACTAACTTCAAAATTCGGCATGGGCGCATACTGGAGGGACAGCTGATGGCTGATGGCTGATGAATTCAAAATTCCTTAAAAATTTAATAATTTTACTTTTTAGTTTGGTATGGAGGAACCAAGGTGAACCGAAAAATTGTTCACAAAATCGTTGCTGGAATCTTGCATACGGGGGTTTTCAGCGGCGCTGAGCACGAATCTGAAATCTTTTTTGTTTCAGCTTTTCCCTAGTTCAGGATAAGCTTGCAACTTTAGTTTATTCCAAGCTAACGAAAAGCTGAATCGAAAATAGGATTTCCTAAACAGATCCAAGTTGAGTATGACGTGAAATATGGATATCGTTGCATACAAACATTTGAAATGAATTTAATTGAATTAAATCAAATTTTGTGACACTGTGAATTTGTCACCGCGTCAATAAATTACATACCTATCTGTTTTAAAAATTTACTACAGCAAAAATCATTCAGATCCTGGATAACATCCGTGAGATCATCAGAGCACTTCTTCATCAGTCGCATCAATTTTCAATTTCCGCAATTCCTTTCAATTTCTTTCCATTCTGAACTTGAAAACCCGATTATACATTCATGCGTATTAAATGAAAATAAAAGAAGGGCAAAAACAGCTGCCATTGTTTCACCCTGTAGTGGTAGTAAAACTGTCAGGTTTTTAAATAGAATCAGAGAGTGTAAAGTCAGACTCTTTGTTTGAGCAAAAAGTGGAACCTAATGTGCGGAACTTTCAAGTCAAGCCTAACCGCACTAGATCTTGAACTGTTACGGTTCACCAGACAACATTTGTTACAATCACAGTGTTGTATATATTACAGGAGCAACTAGAGTAAGAGATCATTATCAATTTTGGTTGTTCTAAAGTTCTTGGTTTGTGTCGACTGGTGGTTGAATCACTTGCATCCTTAGAACTGGAACTTTACTACTCCAGTAGAACCTTTCCACTTTTCCTTCAATAAATTGTTTCGTAATTTCTTTGTGAATATTTTTGTCTTACAATTCAATTGTTTTTTGAGAATTCAATATGAAAAATTAAAATTACTACAAAGAAACAGTTTTGTAGTGTTGTGCACCGGCCCTGTCTAGGCCGGCCGGCCGGTGACAGGCCGGCCGGTCAACTACAGGCCGGCCGGCGAGTGTTTTTGCGGCTTATCGCCTTAACTTGCTGCGACCTGCCTTGAAAACTTTCAAATATCCTATATTTTTACTTGTGTTTTGGATAGCCAGCGAAAAGTGGCACCGGCCTAACCGGCACACCGTTCTCGGGCCGGCGGCCGCCGGCCGGCTTCGTGAGCTGGGCCGGCCCCACGAAAAATTGGGCCGGTGAAGAGCACTAGTTTTGAGGTGGTGTACCACTCTTAATATATAATTGAGAAGGTAGATGGTTAAGCCAATCTAACACTTTTCAGGATAATTGCTAGTCTATTATTCCGAGCATCCCGAAATCGTCTTCTTTTTTCAACTTAACAAAAGTTAACGACTCACACTCAACGCAACCACTCACCAATACGTGTGAGAAACCAGAGGAAGTGTAAGAGACGCAAATCCTATAAACATACTTTTGATTTCAGTTTGCAACAGTCTTATTAACATGACACAGCTAATTATGGAGGACGGTCACCGCGAGAAGGCCTACAAGTTTGTGTCCTACACTGCCGTAGCCTTCAGCTTAGTGTCCATCTTTTCTGTGGCCATTACACTGCCCGTGGTCCTCAACTATGTCAAGTACATGCAGGTCACAGTTTCAAGGGATATCCAATTCTGCCATGTAAGAGCTTCTATTAACTTAAAATTTGTTGTGAAATATTTTTCGCTTCCACCTAAAAATCCAACGCTCTTGGAAAATCTTTGTACTTTAGACTTCCTAATGTCTATTTTCAGCCAGCATTAAGTGTCATAAGTAATGTTTCCTTAAATTGATGGTTTCTTTCTCAAATCTACTTTTTTCCAAACTGTTTTCAGTCAGCAGCGAAGGATGTGATCATCGAAGCCAGCTCCTTCCGATTCCCGGATCCAATGATGGCCTCAAATAAGACTGTCTCAAAAAGACAGCTCTCTGGCTGTGAAGGTGGGACATTCAAAATTCCTGTTACATATCTGTACATAATAGAGTGCGACCTTTCCTTTGACGGAGAACGTCAAATGTTATTTAGAAAATGTTTTAAATGAAAAACCCATGAAGGTTTCTATCAATAAACCCGGCTGCTTTTTATGAATAAGAACCGTCAATAAATGTTTCTCTATTTCAGACTGTTGCCAACCCGGTGAGCCCGGACCACCCGGACCTCCAGGAACTCCCGGCGATCACGGAATTCCCGGACGGCCCGGATATCCAGGATTCCCTGGTCGCCCCTCCGCGCTCTGCGGGGAAGTCGCAACTCCACCTCCTTGCCGACCCTGTCCGCCTGGACCTCCTGGTGAACCCGGTCCTCCTGGACCTGCTGGTAACTTATTATCCTCATTCATAGAAAGCAATTAAACAATATACTTAATAACTGATAACCTGGCTGACAATAACGACGTCAGGAATAATATATATAATTATCTAAATGTTTATTCGTTAACTGATGGTTGACTGTTTGTGCCAAAATTAGTTTCATATTAATGTCCTTTCCTAATTTCAGGTGATCCTGGCACACCCGGAAACCCCGGGTCTCCTGGTAGCGATGGTACTCCAGGTCAACCTGGCGGCCCCGGACCTCAAGGACCACGAGGACCCCCTGGACCAGACGGGCCTCGAGGCGAACCAGGAACTCCGGCTCCAAGCACTCCTGCCCTGCCCGGTGAACCCGGTGGACCCGGAGAACCCGGACCGAATGGACCTCCTGGCCCAGACGGGAATCCTGGACAAGACGGACGACCAGGAAACCCAGGAAACAAGGGACCGCCTGGCTCGAACGGAAACCCCGGAGAGGACGGCCCACCCGGACCTCCTGGGCCACCTGGTCCTCCCGGTCCTCCTGGCGAACCCGGTATCTGTCCCAAATATTGTGCTCTGGATGGCGGTATCTTCTTTGAAGACGGCACTCGACGATAAACACTCAACATTCTAATAATTAGATTGTTGATTTTGGACCCCTCCTTTGCTTACGACTACGATGTTATTCATGGAATAGTTAAACTTATTAATTCTATCCACTGATCGTACAAAGTTTTTGTGCATGTAAATATGGTCAAAGTAAAGCAAGATTGCTCATTCATTACTAATCTTCTCATCCACTGTTGCATCCATCGTTGCCATGCCATGCTTCCGCTGTAACTTGTTCCTGTCATGAAACTAATTAATTGATTAATTAATTTCGAAGCTTCAAAGTTAACAATAGAAGCAAAAAACACATAAAATAAGACAGTCTAAATCATAGTTTGACAAAGCAACTCTACGCAGTGAAAGCAAATATACTTTAGAGACGGCTTTCCTAGATTAAGACGGCTGGAATAACATCCAACTATCCAACTCCAAATGTCCAAACACAGTTCGAACTGCCTACGGTGCGACTCTAAACCAGACGGTTGGCTTTCAGAAAGTCTACAGCACAAGAATTACTTCCGTAAACAACGTAAATGGCAAAGCGCCGTAATCTTAATGTCCAGTTTATAACAAACAGGAACCAGAAAAATTCGGTCAAACCAACCGACAGCACCAGTTTCTGAGAGGATACACTCACACTAGAATGACACACCCGAAGCAGAACCAACACTGGAAAAAACTGGCTTTCAGAGGCCACAGCAAATTGCAAAGTTTGCATAACATACGATTCTGTATTCAAACTTTTGGAGCCAAAAGATCAAAAACTTGAGCTTAACTGTTTGGTGTTACAGTCAGATTTTTCGTAGATTTTTATCGTAAAGACAGAGCGTATAAAACAAAAACTACCAAATCACAGCCTTTGTGAAGGAGCACGTGACAACAAAACGAAAAATTTAACGAGCGGATTTCCAAAATCCACCGCCAATAAAGAGAATACACTGATTTCTGAAAAAAATCCAGCTAATGTCCACTACATAGCTAAAATCCGCTAAATACACATACACATACAAAAGCGACAATAAAACCATGAAAATACTAATAAATCTGAGACGACGAGATGGCTGATTTGAATGTGATCACTTTCGAGCAGGGTAGATTCCTTGTTGGTAAGTAGGAGCTGGTGTTTTACAGCTACTGTCATATTTTAGTGGAAACAAAAGGAAAATTTTAGGAAAGAAAGAAAGAAAGAAAAGAAAAAGAAAGAAATAAAGAAAAGTCACCTAATAAAAGAAATCTCAATGAACCTAGATAGAAGCTTGTTGACTTGACAGCAGCTGTCAGCTGTAAATAAATCAAATAATTAACTGCTGTATTTATTTAGCGGTTTAATAAATTATCTGCTGCCATCCAGAGACCCTTTCAGGGCAAAATAAAACGGAGCTCACTTTCAAGCTAACAGTTTGTCTTGGTGACTAAAAATTTAAGTCTGTCCTTCTAAATGTCAACGTGGTTGTGTTTCTGTCTTCTTTTTGGTTCACTGCTCGCCTTCCACATCGATGGAGGAGTTTCCGATGAATGTCAACAAGACTCGGATTGCGAGCCGTGGGGCGGTGAGACTACAAAGTGTGGATACGCTGCGGAGGCGGGATTTCGTTTCTGTCAGTGCGGTACCGGCTATCGATATGATCAGAATACCTGTGTCCCCGATCCAGAGCAGTGTCGAAGCGACGAAGAATGTCCCACAGGAGAAGCGTGCTGTTACCTAGCCCTTACCGATATGTCAGTTACCAGCAAATACTGTCGATCAACTGAGTATCCCTGTTAGTGCTATCTAATGTAAAATGTTTTTAGTAAACTTAATGCTGCATCAGTCTGGTAACGTAGAAAAGGATTTAAACTTTGGTTAAGGATTTAAGTTAATTAAAGGGCTTTTTGGAAATGAGCTTAGGCTAAAAGGAGTAAGTTCAATGATATGGTTTTTATGAAAGATGGAAAACAAGGTTTAAAGGCTAAGTTCTACACTGCTACTGTAGAGGACCAATTTACCGCCAATCTAATAAACGAGTGGAACTTCGAAATTGTGCAGGATCTAACTCTGAATTTACAATATATATAAAATATATATATATATATATATATATATATATATATATATATATATATATATATATATACCTGAATTATTTACGAACCAGAGAGCCTCAATCTGAGCAAAATTTGCTGCATACCCCATTTGGGATGTTAGCTTGAGAGACCTATTTCCGTATTAACATACCAACTTTGTTTTGTGCGTCAACCGACCGAACTTTACTCTGATAGGCGGCTTTATTCTTTTCCATGACCCGACCCATTACGTTCGGTTGCTACTGTCGAGCGTACATACAACTTCAAACATACATTTACTTTTAAAGAAGCCCTGATAAGAAGCTCCAAGAAGAAGAATATGTGTCCTTTACTTTAGCATCAAATTTTCCATATGTACCCAGGGCCAGGTCCCCTAAATAACCTACTAGCTTACGAGTTTCATCCGGTACAGACTAATCATAACTTAACGCCTGTGTTCTAACAACCGAAGCCATTTTTGGAACGTTATAGTTCCCGGTGCTCCACTAAACCTGGTAGTTTTATGACTCTTCTCTTTCCAACCCTGATTCCTTCGTGGAGTCGGTCAATTTCGACTGCAGTTCAGTATTTGTCGTTCAGAGGCTTAGTCTCCAAAACTCGTAGACGACGTAGGGGGACCAAACAGTTTACGAAATTGGCCAGAACGTCTAGGCATATGGTGAAGGTGAAAAAAAGGTGAAAGACGGGGAATGTGTTTGCTAATTACCTTAAGGCAAAGCATCAATATAAAAATATGCACTTCAGTCTTCTCGATGATCAGCTTTTTTTGTAAAACAGTCAAGTCTTTACTTTCAAATATTTGTAATGGAATTAGTAAAATCTGATGTTAAAATCAACCAAAAATGGTCAAAAAGTAGTCAAAACAGCTAATCTGCGAAGAAGAATTCTTATGCCATGGATTTGTGAAGAAGATCAACTATCATCAATATGGAATGCAGTTATTAAGATAATGTCCAAGCATTAATTGTATAGATTGTTTTATGTTTGCCTAGCCAGAGTTGTCTAGTACTCAAAATTAAGCGAAATTCTTAAATAATTCTCAAGGTTTGCACTCAATTAGGGCAGAAATCTTATTATGGTTTTAAGCTTAATTAGGTTTAACCAACGTATAATTTACTAACAATATTAATTCAGAAGTTGTAAAAGAAAGGTTAAATCGGTCAACTATCCCCTGATAACCGGAGTTGTCACTCCACTCGACCTTAAACGGCAGTATCTTGTTTAATCTTAAAGAAAATTAGTGAATTGTCACTCCCCACGAAGAAAAACGTTGACATTTCGGCTAATCCCTAGCATATCAATGAGTTGTCACTCATAACCAGAATTAAGCATGACCTTTTCACCACCTTGTGCGTTTACTATTGACTGAATATGAATTAGCAGGAAGTCATTAACCTATAATGTGGAGTTTACATGTGTATTAAGTCGAAAATTAGTCGTAAAATTGCCTATAAAGCAAAGATTTACATCAAAAATGACAAATATTGGAAGATGGCTCAATTCTAGGTACAAAATAGCTAAGTACGTAGTTAGATAGGGTTAATTAATGCTAATTAGGCAATAATTAATTTTAGTAATTTTGGTCGTTAACATGACTTAAACTTTAAAACTCATATGAAAGAGAATTTGATTCTGATTCCAAAAACCCAAAGCCGACTTTTCAACTCCCAAAATTAAGAAAGTTATACTTAAAAATGTTTTTACTAAGATTACGTCTTTTGTTTCGTAATCTTAACACTCCAAAAAGGAGTGTTCTAAAAAGGTTTTTTCTTTTGGTTTGACTTAAGTCAAACCTTTCTCTTTTCCCCTTCCCTTCTTCATTCTTCTAGGCCTCTTTCTTCTAGGGCCTAACAGTTGTCTTCCCCTTGAACTTTTGGCCGAAGACAAAACCAACAAGGAGGAAAATGAAATTTAACGTACTTTACGGCCCAAGTCATGACAAGAAGGGGCCGTTGCCCTTTATTAATAATAAAACCATAATAAAAAGTAGGTAGATGAATGTACGTATGTATATACTATATAACTATGTAATTTGTAATTTCTTGAAAATTATGCAATTCGCGCAATAATTGGTTAAAGTTCCGAAATTTCACAAAATTGTCCCTTTGGTTGCGTTTATGTGTTAAAGAAAGTTTTGCAAAATTTTGCCAAGTTTCAGGACCCGAAATATATCAAAAAAGGATCAGTTGGAGGGCAATAATTTCTAAATCTCATTAATTTTGACCCTCGGTGACCAACTGGCTCAGACCGCCGCTGCGCACCAAGTGCAAAAGGTGGCAAGCTTCTAGAAAGTTCTAGAACTTTCTAGAAGCTTTGCCTTAAAATAAAAGAAAAGTCCGCCCCCGAACTTGCTAATGACCTGTCACCGAGCTGTCAGCAAAACTGTCAGCTCGGTCCCAAAATTTTCAGTTCTAGTCAGTGTTCGTTTGAGTGCAAGCGAGAGCGGTTGCTTTCCCCCCTCCCCTTTCAGTGCGTTCTCCAGTGCTATTGTCATGGCATGGGGAATTCAGCGCACTTTCTCAGGTTAGACCAAAATATTAGGACTTTTCTGGCCTTCGGGCCAGAAAAGAGATTGAGTTTTCTACCGCGAACACCTACAATTTAGGGCCATATAGGCTTGTTATGCCTGGCCAAGAACTGAGAACAAAAGCCTAGGATTTATCGGCCATTTTGGCCATTTTTTTGCATATTGAGGCCTTTTGGCCATTTTTTATTGTGTGATTTTCGGGGCCTTCGGGCCAAATTTTCATGTTTTTATGAGGCCAACAGGCCATTTTTATATGTATTTGTGGGCCACCGAGCCCCACTTTTTATCAGTATTTCGGGCCGAAGGCCATATTTTAATTTCTCTAGCATGTGTGGGCTTTCGATCCACTTTTAGTTTATTCATTTTATTTATTTATTACTATTATTATTATTATCATTAGTTTATCATTTTGATAAAGGGGCAGCTCATGTAAACCCCTCCTGTTCGATGGAGTTCTTGAGAAATTGCCCCTACTTTTGTTTTTCTGTTTTTATATCCGACACTCTTTTGCTATCGAGGTTTGCGGACCTCCACCTCTTACTTTTCTCATTTATTTTAATATTATTTTTGTTGCACTTTTCGGTCAAGCCACGACCAATACTTTTTACCATTTTTATAAGGCCCCTTTTTGGCCAAAATTTGGGGTTTTACAGTAGAATGTGGGATATTAAGTGGGGACCCACCCCCTAAGTTTGAGTTAGAGGGTCCCTTTGCTACGACCCTAAGGCTTTGAGTTAGTTAGTGGAAATAATTACCCCACAGCCGGCAACTAGGAATTGCCAGCCATGTTGTTTGATCATGGCTTTGTTAAGCTCAAAAAACTACTGTATGTATTCTGTTTTATTTCAGCGTTAGGTCGGTGTCAAAATTAGCAGGCGTTTATCAAGTGTAACCAACTCTAAATCAGATTTCAAAACAATTAGCCAACCTTTAAATTATTAATAATCAAGCATTTCACGGGGAATGACCGGCTTCCCCATTAATTAATCTAATTGTTGTTAGTAGTTCTGTTTTTTGGTAATGATTGCTTAGCAATCAATACTCACACGGCTTTCTAAAGTTCCAAATTTTCCATAAAATTACCAAAGTTCGCGCTAAAAGTCGGGTTTTGGAATTACAAAACCCGCACCAAATCTCTATAAAACTTTACATTTAAATTTAATAATCAGCTTTACATTACGAATGTGCAATTAAAAAAGTAGTTAACAGAGTTAAAGTAGCGATTGTAACTAAAGCTAGACATTGTTAACTCTGTTTTATAATTATGTTTATCATTAGGATTAGTTAGGTAGTAATTAGCTAAGAAATTGTGTGTTTGAGTGTGTGAGACTGTATGAATGGCATTGTATATGGACTTGTACAATCGTATGTGCGGTGACTCGCGGAAACTCCTTCTGTTCGTCGAAGGTTGCGAGCACCGCTGGAGTGACCAAGACTCAGATCATAAGCAGGAATGAGGTGTATTCGTGATTTGCATGAATGTTGTATAAATGTGCCAGCAGTGGCACAGTGCGAATGTAGCATGAATTTTGTATAAGTGTGCCAGCAATGGCACAGTGCGAATGTTGCATAAATGTTGTATAAGTGTGCCAGCGGTGGCACAGTGCAAATGTTTCATGAATGTCGTATAAATGTCGTAATAATGTTGTTCAGCTAGTAAATACGATTACGTAGTTCAGTGTTAGTTTGCTCAAGATGTGTGTGAATGCTGCGGTTCATGTGGCGCAAGTTATAATTATAATCGAGCAAGTGATCGCCCAAATGTTTAACGACTGACTGTGCGCATGGTCTGTATGAAATATCCAAAATTACACCAGGATTCATATAGTACGCAGGAAAATAGTAATAAATAACGTAGTTTTCAGTCTGTAAGCCTTGTATGCATGTCTGGAAGTTTGCGAACGTATGGTTATGTAGGAAATTTAGGTTTAGGCCCAGTTTAGTAAATATGCGAATGAGGTTAGGACTATAGGATCTAGGGTCACGGGGAAAAGACATATTGATATTACGTAAAGGCCTGTGGTGAACGTAGTTTTTAGTTATACTTGCTGTTTCTTTGTTTTAGTGTCAGTATCTGCCGTTATTGCCATTGTTAGCTAATTTAGCCATGTCAGATTTATGTTTCGTTTATAATAACGACCGCAACCGCGGTCTAACACCATTTCATGTCGGTGCTCACGTTTAAAGACAAAACTGGCGAAATCCCGTTATGCAAAAGTTAGCGAGGTTGAAAAATCAGCCTTGCTCAGTTGTTGACTAATATAAATCCAGTTCATGATAATTATTCACAAATGGCAATAATGGGCCTCAGTTATTCAACAGTGTTAATTAATATTAAGTGATAATCGATAAAGTACCTGAAATAAGCAAAACGTGACCGTGTAGCCGACTGGTTAAGGCACCGGACTTCGGATCGAAAGGTCCAAGGTTCGATTCCCGCCTTAACCATAATGACGTTACATTGTTTCACGTAGGTCACTGCTCCGCCGGTCGGATGAGGCGTTAAATTGGTGGGCCCGTGTGCTGCCTTGCTGGGGGTAGTGCACGCTAAAGAACCCTTAATCCACTTATCGTCAAGAGTAGGGCGCGGAGTTCCCGGTGGAAGGTACCCCCTTGGGACATACCAGTACTTCTGCAACATGGTCCGCCTACCTCCTGCGAGGGAGTGTTGGGTGCAAACGAGTCATGTACTCAAAATGGATCACACAACTTTCCGGGTTTGTCTCTGATCCCGCCCCATCTGCGCTTGGGGCTTGGAGTGTCGAAAGACGCTGTGCTCCTCTACCTTGCGTATGAGCAGTTAATGGATGTCTTACTACCGGAGCCGAAAGGCTAAGAAGGTGTCTGCTCCAGCTTCCCATTGTAGGACAGCATTCAGGCGACGAAGCGAGAGTCATACTAAAGTCTGACCAAAAAATCTTGGAACCGAACAGTCAGCACCAGTCCTGAGTTATCCTTTGAAGGTAGCCTATATAAAGTATATATTTTTAGAATCCCCAGGAGGAGGAGATTCCGATAAACCCATTATATCCAGTCTATATCCGGTTACCGGATACTAAATCGATAAAAACGCTTCAGATTCGGAAGAAAAATTATAATTAATTCGTACTCTAGTATATTGGTCCTTGGCTCAAAACATTTCCGAAAATCGGGTCACATCCGGTCCATGTCTGGTAACCGGATGCACAGGTCACAAAAACTGTACAGCAAGATGGGTAGGTCGTACAGTTTCGCTGATTGGATTTTTGGATTCCTCGGGTCGAAATTAGTCTGTGTCCAACATTTTGTCCGGTTTGGACCAAAATTGCGTGATCTATGGTCGTATCCGGTTCGCAAAAAACCGGAAAAAACGGTTTTTCCGGCCTCGTGCTCGGAATCGCGGATTGAAAATGTTCCCTTTTGGCACAATGAATGTTTGGGAGGCTAATTTCATTTTACCGGTGTCAAAGCAATCGAATATCCGGTCCATTTCCGGTTCTGAGCCTTGAAATTTGAGATTTCATGGGCTATTATCTCAGTATCCGGTTGGTCCGGAAGTCAAATTATTGCATTAAAATTATATTTGGTCTATCCCTAACCAACACCAACCTCAAATTACTTCATATCTGCTGTAAATTTTTAATGGCAGCGTTTTAAAAATGGTTCAAAAATAAGTTATTTTGCATGCGACAAAGCTAAGCGTATGGGATCAAATCTCATGTCCGGTTTAACAATTTGACAAAACCAGCAAAATCACCCATTTTTAAAACGCTGCCATTCAAAATTTACAGCAGATATGAAGTAATTTGAGGTTGGTGTTGGTTAGGGATAGACCAAATATAATTTTAATGCAATAATTTGACTTCCGGACCAACCGGATACTGAGATAATAGCCCATGAAATCTCAAATTTCAAAGCTCAGAACCGGAAATGGACCGGATATTCCATTGCTTTGACACCGGTAAAATGAAATTAACCTCCCAAACATTCATTGTGCCAAAAGGGAACATTTTTAATCCGCGATTCCGAGCACCAGGCCGGAAAACCCGTTTTTTCCGGTTTTTTGCGAACCGGATACGACCATAGATCACGCAATTTTGGTCCAAACCGGACAAAATTTTGGACACAGACTAATTTCGACCCGAGGAATCCAAAAATCTAATCAGCGAAACTGTACGACCTACCCATCTTGCTGTACAGTTTTTGTGACCTGTGCAACCGGTTACCGGACATGGACCGGATGTGACCCGATTTTCGGAAATGTTTTGAGCCAAGGACCAATATACTAGAGTATGAATTAATTAGCATTTTGCTTCCGAATCTGAAGCGTTTTTATCGATTTAGTATCCGGTAACCGGATATAGACCGGATATGATGGGTTTATCGGAATCTCCTACTCCTGAGGATTCTAAAAATATATACTTTATATAGGCTACCTTCAAAGGATAACTCAGGACTGGTGCTGACTGTTCGGTTCCAAGATTTTTTGGTCAGACTTTAGCTATGACTGATGGGGAGAGACAAAGGTTAGCGCCTTCATATAGCCCCTTGGCTGAGTAGCCCGGCAATAACAACAATAACAACAACAACAAATAAGCAAAACAACATTTAGTTACGTAAGTATTATGGATAGTTACTAGAACCATCTTCTGATGAAAACAGAATTACCAGATTCATGAAGTCAACTAGTTTCCGAGGTTCGATATTTGCTGAAATAGGAACTTGTTACCTTCCTCATGTAGAACCTAGGAAAAACAGCAAAAACAGAGGTTCTACGTTAAATTATGGTGTTTTCATCAAATTGTGTGTTAACTCTCTTCCAATTTATTAATACACGGTAAAAGCAGGAAGTTGTTACCTTCCTCCCAGAATCTAGAAATCAAAAGGACCTAGTTTCGATCATTGTTAATCAAATTGATGTTTCTTGTGTTAAATGAGCAAATGGGTGCCCATCTGCTTTTAAAAGGTCCAAAACTGTATCAACTTCACGTTGCATGTGTTAACCGTACAGAAGTAGACTGTACAAAGCGAAATCAAGCTGAAATCATAGTTTCGTGTCATAACTGCAGTTTCTGGCATGAAAGTGCAAGAAATTGCCCAAAAACCAGCATTTCGCTTAAAACTAATGTCCAGTGTTATGATCTTGTTAAAATCGTTCAGAATTCGTAATGACTCACCTAACTTTCACGTTTTCACAAAAAATTCAAGTTTACAAGCCTAATTCATGTTCAGAAAGACAAAGATGTGAGTAGCGGTTGCTGGGTTCGAATCCCGCACCTATAACTTGTACTAATGGGTTTTAACCCATTTGATTCAGGTGCGGAAGGAGACTCGCTCTGCCGAAAATTCGTATCCTGAATTCCAGCTCTCTGTGGATCAGAAGTTTCGCAGCGATTCTGTATTGATTATCAGTGTGTGAGATTAGTCCAGGAAAGGACCAGATTATTGGAGGATTTGCAGTATTGAACAGTTCTGTGTGGAATCATATTAGCTGAAGGTACATTAGAGGCTGCGTATGCCTGATTGGTGATTTGAGGCAGAGGCGATTATAGATCTGATAGCACCTATTTCAATTGTGGGACCTAAAACCAATTGTGAATTTTGCACCTCATCACCAACTTTTTGGAACCTGAACTTTATTTGTACTAAATCAGTTCTCTACACCTTTATTTAAAAATGGGTTACATCATGGAATCTTTTGCCGCCAAAATCGGAATTGTTATCCCCATCTCTCTTGCCTAAGCCACATCGATTGATAACAGTGATTAGAATAGAAGATTAAAGAAGAGATTAAATTAGAAACTTGTACTAACCCCATAACCGGACCAGGCATCCCCCAACCGGACCGACCCTTGCATTGTCCCCCCAGGATACCGAATAGCATCCGAAAGTGCTATTGTTACTTGCATTTCGGGCTAACCGATAGACCGGAATCTTGTACCACTAACCCTCTAAATTTAGTTAATTTAACTTGTTTCGTAGATCTTGTTATTAATTTATATTGTCCTTGGTAAGGAGGACGGACGAAGAGTTTTAATTTAAAGCACAAACACAAGCATATAGGGACCAGAGATGGAACCGGGTCACCGGGTCACCGGGTCACCGGGTCAGTTCGGGTCACTTTTTGGACCGGGTCACCGGGTCACCGGGTCAAGAGCTTCGACCCGGTCTTGACCCGGTTTTCTGAATTTACCCCAAATTTTAGAAATTTTTGGCTCACCAAGCTAAAATTTTAGCTTAAATTTTTGTTCAATGTCCAATATTAATTGGCATTTTTTCAATATTTTAGTCTTGAGCATTTTCGCAGCATGATGTTATTTGAATCTGTCTGTCTCTGGCAAATTAGTGTCTAGCGTTTTAGCTTTAGCTTTATAAGTTTTATGATTATTGCATAACTCTATTCAGTAAAATATGGTTTGCAGATTATTTTCGCAACCAAGGTAAATGTCGAAGGTAAGTGAAAAATTTAATTTAATTTAACGCAATACATAATGAAAACCAAATTTTTAAATATACTCCGTCTATTTGGACAAGTACTCATATTAGATCCTGCAAAATTTCGCAGACGGATAAATTATTGGTTTGCTATTAAAATCTGCATAAATTTAGAAAAAGCTACAGCTACCATCAAATGAATGTTAAAAAACTTAGAGCAAACATATATATACGTTTTAGTTATTCTTTTCGGGGTGGTGATGGAACATGGAAGCCAAAAATTTAGCTTTCCCAGGCAAAATAAAATTTTTTTTTGCAGATTTTGAAATTTCCTGGAAAACCGGGTCACCGGGTCACCGGGTCACCGGGTCAGGGCTCAACCGGGTCACCGGGTCACCGGGTCAAGCCTAAGTGACCCGGTTCCATCACTGATAGGGACCGCACAGTAGAGTTTAGTGATAGGCTGAATAGTTAGTTAGTTTACCACAAGAGGAAGAAAGAAAGAAGTAGCTGAACCGAGTTAAAGAGTCAAAACCTTGTCCCTACCAATTACTATTAATCTGGGTAAATTGTGTACTGGCAACTCTGGCAAACTGTAATCTGTTTGCCTATAGTATCTGAATTGTGTCATTGTCTATTGTTTACATCGTACACTGCACTGTCCATTGCTTGTTAGTCCCCTGTACGCATTATAATTATAACTCTTGTTATTATCATTATTATTATTATTAATAAACTGCAGTGCCTTGTAGTCAGTCGTTTGAACTAAGGCACTTAATCCTGATCAAGACATTGGAGCCGGATCTGACCCCTTGAACAAGTAAGTGACTGTAATCTGACCCCTTGGGCCCTACAAAGACATCATCACGGATTACGGATCTTGATTTGCCAATCAAGATCTATTCAGCAAAGTTCATTGTTACTGAACTGATTCACCCTCTGGAAAGCAAGTGTCAACCCCGCTTGCTAACGTTATCAACCGGAGCCCAACCCCCGCCACACGGACTCACGATAAATACCCCGATCCAGGTTGGCCGCAAGGAATTCTCAGTTTTGGACACACCACCTTCTGAGGATCCAGTGCCTAAGTTTATCTTCCGGATAAACGTGCCGACCTTCCGTGTTCTCGAAGTGGTTGTCACCCAGAGTTAGTGTCTTGTTAGACCAAAGCGGAACGGAATTCTACTGGAAAGAGATTGGAGCCTGAACTTGGCCACTTCATTACATATTCCCATTTTCTTTGGGTGGCAGTTGGCATAAAAAAGTTTCTGTTTTAATAGGGAAACTATCGAATGAGTTGACTTACAGACGAGAACTAAATGTAACGGACGCAGTAAAGACAAAACAAAACCCCAAAGCTTATGGATATGTGCGAAGAAACTAAATTTTCCACAACTAAAGTTGCAATCAACCTTTCCTCATCTTAATATTACACCGGACATGGTTGAATCCATCTCACTTATCTGGTGTGAAATATTCGTTGAATTCGGGAAATTCTTTCGTGAACTTTTGACAAATGGTCCAACTATTTTAAAGTTAGCTATTCTCGTAGTTTATAAAGATGGCGTCGTTGAGAACAAATATATTCAGGCAGTCTTGGGTACAACTTATGAGTGGTTAGTCGGGTTTGTGGGTCTCTTCTTAATCCAGTGGCAGCTGAGACTAACTTGGTGATTTTGTGCGATTTCGATTGTCGGGTTTTGATATTTAGTTATGTGATTTTTCGTATATTTTATGGAAAATGTTTAATAGTAATTTTGTGAAAAGTTAAGATTAAAGTATCGTGTTTATTTCCTGGATTTCGATTAGGATTTTTGTGAGTAGGCACGAGGAGGATAATAGGCATACACCACCGATTGTGAACCTGCAAATATCTAGCCAAGTCCATTTAATTAGCAGTACATACAGGCAACAACATGTTTACACTGGCTAAGAGAACAATACAGATTTCCGAAGGTCGTGTATTACGCAAGCTTAGTTTGTACAGAGTGGAATTTCGTGGAAAGAAAAATCGAGTCTTTAGGAAAATTGATTTAATATACATTAAACTAAAAGCAAGAAACTAGTTAAGTAAATAAATTAAAAAAATCAAAATATGCAAAATTTCAGGAATAATTAGTATTAGTATTAGTATTAGTATTAGTATGTTTATTGCCAGCCAACAGAACACGGGAGGGTAGAAACAAGTACTACCAACTACATATATGTATACGTCAATTAAAATTCAGAAATACAGTACCACACAATTGTATTACAAAAAAAAACTGCAATTAAGAACAAGTAGTTTAGCGACTGACGATGGTCGAGTTGGGCCGGTTGTCGACTGCAACTACTCGACCACCTATTTCTACGTTAAATCGAAAACTCGAAAGTCGACTTTTGAAACTAGCCACAGTTGGACTGAGAACAACTTCGGCAGGTAGACTATTCCAAAATTTAGCAACTCTGCTGCTAAAATAATATTTTCGTATATCTAAACGAGAGAACTCAGGAGTGATTTTGAGAGGGTGACCCCTGGTTACCGGTGCATTATTAAAATCAAAAAAGTCGTTCAAGTTCAAGTCAATCAAATCATTAAATATTTTGTAGGTTAAAATTAAATCCTTATGTATTCTTCTAGTCTCCAGCGTAGGTAACTGCAGCAGGCTTAACCGCTGCTCGTAATTTAACCCGAACATACCTGGTAACCTCCTGGTGAATAATTTTTGAACTCGTTCTAATAAACTTATATCCTTTTGCAAATGCGGACTCCAAATTTCACTAGCATATTCCAACTTAGACCTGACAAAAGTGAGGTATAACTTAACTAAGAAAGGAATGGACCTTGATTGAAAATTTCTAAAAATCAAATTTACCATATTGAAACCTGTTTTAGCAATATTTGCTATATGTTTAGCAAATTTTAAATCATTCGAAACAAGAACTCCTAAGTCTTTTGTTTCCGTTACCTTATTTATAACATTAGTACCAAACCAGTAAGTGAACTCATCATTGTTCCAACCTAAATGCATTACATTACACTTATCAAAAGCAACTTTGAGTTTATTAAGACTACTCCAAGTAGCAACACTGTCAATGTCAGACTGCATGCAGTTGTGACTATAAGGAGATAGATGAGTGATATAAAATTTCGTATCATCAGCAAAAATTTTTGCTGTTATATACTGTAAATTTTCTTCCAAATCATTCATAAATATCAGAAATAGATGGGGTCCAAGAATGCTACCTTGTGGTACCCCTGAAGTTATATTTAGAATCTTTGACTTAGCGTTGTTAATTTGAACAAATTGTTTACGATTCTGTAAATAATTTTCAAACCATAAATACATTTTGCCAACAATACCATAACTTCTAAGTTTGCTTAATAAGATTTTATGTGCAACTGAGTCAAATGCCTTTGCAATATCTAAATATAGAACATCAATAGCTTTTTTCAAATCAATCATTCTGGTCCAATCATTTAATGTTTGTAAAAGTTGGCTTACAGTCGATCGCCTGGCACGAAAACCGTGTTGGTTATTAGAAATGAGTTCATTTTCTTCCAGATAGCCAATCAAGGCTTCATCTATAACTGATTCCATTACCTTAGCGCAAGAACACAAAAGACTAATAGGTCGATAATTTTTAGAGTTGTGCTTGTCTCCTTTTTTATAAACAGGTATTAACTTTGCTAATTTCCATTCATCAGGCAAAGTTGACGTTTCGAAACAATATTGAAATATAAATGATAGAGGAAAGGCTAACTGTTCAGCAAAGTTTACCAGAAGCCACTGAGGTATGCCGTCAGGGCCAAGACTAAGTTTAGGCTTCAATTTTTTTAAGTGTTTCAAAACAATGAAAGGGCTGAAGCGACAATCCGACAAAAGTTTATCTGTTCTACGTCCAAGATCAAAAATGCTATCAGTTTCTTTTAAATAAACTGATGCAAAATAATCATTAAATTCATTAGCTTTACTCATATCATCATCTAAGACTATGTTTGCAGAATTTTTGATCACTGGAATTTCAGATTTTGGGGACAAGTTTGACTTGACGTATGCCCAAAATTTTACCTCATTCTTCGAATTTAAAATTTTGCTTTCAAAATTATAGACGTCTTTACGTTTTAAACTGCGCGAATGTTTTGCTGCAGCGAGCCATTTACTTTTATTAGCGAATGTTATTTATGATTTAAACTTTATTTATGGTATTTAACTTATAGCATGCATATAAGAGCTGTTGCAAAATCTATAATCTCAAAAAATGTTGCCAAAGGACACATTTCGGAAATAAGTTGAATTTTTCTGCTTTAATCGGATATCGGGTACCCGAAGCAGGACCCGGGTACCCGAAAATTTTCGGGTACCCGGGTGCCCGTCGGCTACCCAACGACAACTAGTACTACTACTAATTATGGTATCTAATAAAAATTAGTTAGTTCTTATGACAATAATACACGCACTGCTAGGATTAAGTTAATGAAGATTTGTTTCCTCAACCACTATGCATTAATATGGATTTCCTATTTCTATGGAAAGCTTCCAAGCATAAATCTCGAGTAAGGGAGGATTCTCTAACTATTGATCCCGCTGAAGATCACGGTGCGTGGTACTGCTTATCGTATCAGATGCAAACGACAGTTTCGGTTGTGAATGTTTACTAATAGAAAGAAATCGCCAATCTCGCAATAATTACAGTAATCCTGGTCTTATTTCATCCGAAGTGTTGAAAATAAAGAAGATGGATCTGATGGATACTAACCTAAAAACGATTGTCCTCTCACTCACAGTTTGAGCCTAGTTTATTTATTTATTTCTTTAATTATACAGTTATTTCTTTAACCACTTATACAAGCATTAGGAATTTTTTCTTTTTAATTATTTCAGCAAATTTGGAAAGAGAAGAGAAGGAAAGGGATTCTTTTAGAGGTTTTTGCTTTTGATTTTGCTTTTTCCCATGATCACTCGTAACTGAAAATCTTGTAAGACTTCAATCCCCATCGAAGGATTATGCTTGGATTTATCGCAACGAGCATTACCGAAATCGCCTTTGTGAAATCCCCACAAGTACCCACTTTTTCCACAGGTGCAAAGGACAACTTAAATAGGGAGGAATGTTCGTTATTAGATAAAATCTCTGCTCTGATTGCTATTAATGACTTATTAATTCTGTCCTAATCCGTGAACGCCAAGGCTTATCTGACAGAAACACTGCACCATAAAATATATAAGATGACTGTCATCTCACACAAATTACACAGTTTGATTTAAGTCTTGCTTTTCCAATCATCATTTGCCTAAGATTTGAGATGTCTCTGTTTTTGGTTTTGATTCTGGCAATCTCACTGGCTTGGATCCCTGGCACGGTGGGTGCCGTTGGGATCTTTATCTCCCGTCCAATGCAGCACATCCACTGGGGATTTACGAGATTGGATTTCGAAAAGTTCAGGAAGAGTCAGGAAAAGCTGGGAAACAAGGTGATGTTCGAATGACCGGAGTTTAACGAACTTTGGTCAAACAGACCTACGGTTACTGAAAGATATTTCACTTTTTCACATTTGTTTTTTGTTGCGTTGTGTCGTGGTATTCCTCTTCTCTTCAATAAACACCAATAAAATATATCAATATCAATCAATATATCAATATAAATATTAATGAAGTCATTAAAATACACGAAGTATAGCTGTCTGTTACTGGCCATAGAAAAGAACCGCTTAGACCCCTACAGACACGTCAGTTACCACAAAATATTGCCAGTAGACAGTCAGTTCTTGTTAGCCTAATGACTAATTTGAAACTTAGTACATGAAATTAATTGTGAAAGGTTGAAATCAGGATTGAAAGAAGTGAAGAAATGTGTCTAGGGCGGGGATCGAACCGCTGAGCTTTGGTTTAGAAGTAGAACGCTGGCTATACCTCTGCGTCACACCTACGGACAGCGAGACTAGTTTATTACGCTGATTTCAACCATTCTATGTTGCTGATAGTTAACAAGTTTAGTTTAGTTTAGTTTAGTTTAGCAGTAGTAGTAGCGGAACCGCTAGCTTAATGCTAAGAGTGGGTTTCGTTATGGTGTCCGTTGCTTTGGAGTGGAAGTGAAGTGAACTGAAAATTGGCAAAGCTGGCAACGCAACGTTTAAAGGTGTTACAACTTACAAGTTACTACATTCTAAAAAGTGATTCTGTTAGCATTTCCTCCCAGCAGGTGTCTTCTTTCCAACAATTGCCGTAATGCTGCATCAGTAGACAATCAGACAGCGAGTCAGATCGCAATGAGTACTAGAAAAAGTGTAGTTGATGCTATCGAAGACGACGCCAATCAAGCAGGAACCTATCAGCACAAATGAGCGAACTTTTGAGCTTTCTTCTGAGAAAATCTCATAAATCATAATCTCCCATATAGTCACATGTAATCTCCCATATAATTATTTGGTAGATAAGAATATTATTTTTATTTATTTCCCTAGTGTAAAGAAATAATATCAACACTTATAATCAACCTGGAGGTAATTTCAAATACAAGGAAGAAATTACCGGGTTTCTGAGCTCTCTTTGACACCCTACACTTATCTTGCTACTTAGACGCTGATAAAAGTTTCACATACAGCCCTGCCAAAGACATACACACCCCTCGAGTCAAGCTCAAACTGACAGGTGGTGCACGATGGCTGTAGAAAGATACAAGATAATAGACGAAAGAAAGAAAGTTGTCACTACAGCACCACAGACCCGAAAAATTCGGACCTGAGGTGGGGATCGAACCCACAACCTTCGGTAAACTAGACCGACGCTCTACCGATTGAGTCACCCAGGCACAATCGAACCAAGCTTAAGTTTGAATTCGTTCCCAAACTGTAGTGACACGTTTTTGAATAGGCATACAGCCCTGCCAAAGTGATTCCAGCAGTGCACTAGGTGCAGCCAGTGGCTATGAAAGGAGATGGTATGTAGGTACCTTTAGTTAACCAAATCAGTCAACTCCAGCGTAGGTGCACTATATATTCCCGATATTGAAAGATTTCCAAGTGCATTGTCGAAATCTGAGGCATTTGTGATAACTCGGAAAATTAAAAAACAATCTTATATATAAAGATATGGTCACCCTTCCATGCGATGGCATGCGATGGCATGGAGGTGGGTGATGTCAGTTGGAGTGAGAGGGTATGTACATTAGTGGGTCAGGTGTGTCATCCTAATGTGTATCGTGTATGCGCATGTGTGCTAGAAGAGCATGTGGCATGCGTTCACTCCCCCCCAGTTTTTCACATTCGAAGGTTTTGTGTGTTTGTTTGTTTGTTTGTTTGGTTTGTTTGTTTGTTTGGTTTGTTTGTTTTTTGTTTGTTTATGTTTGTGTGTATATGTGTATATATGTGTGTTAAGTGAACGATGTCACGAACGATGTCATGGGGGTGCCCATGAATCTGTTGCGTGAAACTTGAGTTGCCACAGCATTGAATTGTGGGATATTATCTACTGGCTGACATATTTCATAAAGAAATGCGCACTGGCGCGATTAGCTCATTTGCATAACAAAGTAATTTGTATATTTTACAATGTTTGGTTGAAAAGTCAGTTAGTCGCGTCAGTCGGGGGCAGTTATATAGTCGAGTGTAGTCGGTTGCTCGGGTAGGTTGCTTGGGGTCAGGTTTAAGTGTCGTGGGAGCGGGTAACGCCCTACCTTTCTACTCTCTGCTTTCCTATATCGTGTTTCTCTGTGTCCCGTTTTGCCTTTATATCTTCTGTGGTACAGTCTGAGTAAGTATTTGTATTTGTCATAGTAAAAGTCTAGCGTTTATTCTGTTATTAGCTGTAGGGACCGGTCGCTTAGGGCGCATATGAGCATCATCATTCTAGCCTGTTTCCTGTTCTGGGCTCTTTCTCTATCTTCTCTCATCTCGCTAGAACTTGATATCACACACTCACACCTATCTGCAATTATTTATTGAAGTCCGACACAGTATTTATCACAGAGGATACGCACAGTACCTCACAAATAGTGGCGACCGTGATTTTTCAGTAGATGTCCAAAGTTTTAGCTTTTTATGAGAAGAAGAAGGGGCACGAAAAACGAGAAAAACAGAGAGCTCAACTTTGGGGGCGTTTATCATACTTTGACGGACCGGTTGAATTAGATCGAGGTACTCCTATGGCTTCAAAGCAGAATGTTGCAAAATCGGGGGGTCGTGGTCGGGGTGGGGTGTCTCCTCTAACGCTAGACCGGGAGGAACCGCCCCAGGTATTGGGAGGGGGACCCCCAGAAGACCGGAAGGCTACGTACCCGACCTCCCCCCACAGTAATGGGAAGGGCGAAATTCTAAGGCAAAACCGGTTACGGATAAAGGATCAGGGGGGCGAGGTGGACCCTCTCGGATTCCTCCCCCTCCCACAAGTTCACGGCGGACCCAGTCCCAATTGGGGGTTTCTACCTCCACAGCCCCGTCTACTTCTTCTGAGTGGTGGTGGTCATTTATGGTGGTCATTTAAGTAAGACTTTTGGGGGGCCAGTGACGCGGTCACAATCTGGGGCTACCCGCCCCCAAGTTTCGCAGTCTGCGGGTCCTCGGTCCACAGCGTCGCCGTCGGGGGCCCCAAGTGTTGTCAGATGCCATTCCTCCGGAAATAGTAATTTCTGGGGAGGAAACTACGGTAAAATCTTTGTCTGGGGGGCCAGAATTGCTGCAGACTTCAGATCCGCCTCAGGAGGGGCAAATGCTCACTCCCGGCCCCCAATTTGACGCTTTATACAATTCTGTTGAAATTGATGATTGCAGAGCTGTGCAGGATTATTTGGACTACAGGCGGAAAAATCTTGGGTTAGCACCAGTCACGGTTTCTGAATTGTTGGGGGAAAAAGCTCGGGATCGAAAAGTTGGGGTGAGAAAAGTTCGGCGAAAATAATGCCGAACCTGTTTCGAGCCGAAATTCCGAAAATGATTTGATTCAGTTCCAGCATAGGCAATCTTTTCCAATTTCTGGGAAGTCTGCAGCTGAGGCCCCTCCCCAGGCTCAAGTTGGTACTGCAGAAGAACCTAATAGAACATTGGGCGTACATGGTCGGGGGTGGGGGGATGTCAGTCCCTTCCCCTCTGGGGCAACCCGAGTCCTCTGCACCCAAGTGCCAACCTCAGTCGCAGATTATGCCTAATTCTGCGTCAGAACAAGGGCTCAATCCGGTCTCGGCGTCCTGGGGGTAGATAGGGCAACCCACTTTGGGGGTCCCCAGTCTTGTAAATGGTGCGCAAGGGGAATCACCCAATTTAATTTTGGTCAAAATTCAGGACATGTCTGGTGTCCACCGTCTGTACAGCATCCGCAAGGTACGTTTCAGCGTGCTTCTCCGTCAGGTCAAGCACAGGCCGCTCAAAACGTTCAGCAGCCGTCACAAACGTCATCTTTTACTCCAGGTTTTTCTCAATCACAATCCCCGGTTCAGCAGCCATTATATACGTACAGCCAAATCGTACAGCCTGTGCCGCCTTCGGCACAATCCGGCTATTATGCCGTTGATATGTACTGAAATCCAGTATACGTATATAATTCTGCGGCACAGTTTTCCACTGGAACTTCTACTGTTTTACAGCCGGCGGCTCATACGTACGCACCGGCATCTAA
The DNA here is from genome assembly GCA_030248195.1 of Trissonchulus latispiculum. Lineage (NCBI taxonomy): Eukaryota > Metazoa > Nematoda > Enoplea > Enoplida > Ironidae > Trissonchulus > Trissonchulus latispiculum. The sequence continues at coordinate 28,419 of JASAND010021971.1, forward strand.
CCAAGTGGTTACCGGTCCGGTAGCACCAATTGCAAATCAGACGGTGGAAACCAGCCCACAAAATGTCCAAGCTTCCGATTTTGTTTTGGAAAATTCTTGGCTTCCGACCCTCCACCTCCGCCGGATAGGGGGGCGCCCCCCCCCCCGGGTCTTTCTGCACAGCAAGCAGGTAAGAAGGGATTTTTTCCCACAAAGAGGGACAAGCGACGCCTGTCCGTCATCCAACTCCGGTGACTATGGAGGCCACAGATGCTTCAGTTTTAGGTCATGATCAGCGCCTTTTCCGTACGTATATTGAAATTCTCCGGGACGTGCCCCGGTTTGACCCAGAATTGGTTTATGTTGAAGATTGGATTCCGCAATTTTAATCAGCGGTAGAAACTTATCAAATTCCGAACGAACAGTAGTCTCGGCTTTTGTACAGCAAATTGGCGGGCAAAGCTCAAATTTATGCTTCCCGGGCGGGCCTTTCTATGATTGATTCCTATGACAGCATTTTGAAGCTTTTGAAGACTCAATTTCCCAAACCGCAGCTGTCATATCAACAGAGGTATACAGCATTTCAACGTCCCGGAGAACATATACGTAAGTATATCTCAGAATTACAAGCTTTGGCGCTGGACATCTGGAATAACCCGGGTGGCCGGGAGAAGCACTGTGTCCAGCAGGTCTATGCCGGTACAAATGACGAGTACGCGGCGTCGCTTGCGCCTTTGGGGGCCTATGGGGAACCCTCTATGGAGGATATTTTAAGGGTTATTGATAAACTAGATGGCCGGACCCCACGCCCCACCCCAGGTAATGCACTGTCGTATGACCCCCCACCCAATTTATCATGTGGCATCGTCAGAGAGAGCAGAATCGGGTGGGGGCTCCAACGACCCGCTGGAACAACTTCGAAAGGAACTGCAGGGTCTTCGGACATTATGGGAAAAAAGGGAAGGAAGGGAGACTTCGGTTCGAAGATAAGCGTAATGATGAGTGCTTCCATTGTGGCCGAAGAGGAAATGACCCTAGTAATTGCTGGGACAAATATCCACAGCTGGCCCCGGCAGGCTGGAAGGTTCGACCCCTCCCCCGGGAACAAGTGGCTGGTGTTACGCAATACGTACCAGTTTATCCCAGTTTTGTGCTCAGCCGCCAGTTTATCCAGCCTTGCAACCTGCTCCGGCACCTCTAGCTTTACCGGCTCTGCCACCATCTTCGGGTTCGTCTGGGTACCCACAGTGGGAGACGGTGACGTCACAGCGCAATGTTCAACCTGCCACTCCCCCTCTACCACAACCTTCGGTTCCGCCTTCAGCGCCGTCTGTGCGGGGAGTAGTGGCTCGACCTCTAGCGCCTTTACTGCCACAGCATTTTGCTCCTAGCCCTATGGGGGGCGCGCCCCCACCAGGGGAAAAGTCCCGGCACACCTCAACCAGGCACCATGTGGGGTACATTGAAACTGCCTTACCCATATCCAAACCTCATGTTTTGAGGGTAAATTCGTCTGCTGATTCAGCATCAGATAGCCGTGGTGAGATATTTTCTATAACTCAGACAAATCTGCAATCCAGTTACATATGTACAACACGATGCGAAAAAGTGCAGATACGTGTAAGCAGCAAATTTCTGAATTGCGCCGGTTTATCGCGGACACATTGCCAGATAAATTTGATCGTGAAAATATTTCAAGTACCGAGCCACTGGTGCCCTGTTTCGGGTGTAAAGCTGACTCTCCCATATCACGGCGGTCTGAACATGCTATTTTGCCTTCTCTGGACGCTGATCCCCCTCCACCGACTGTGACTTTTTCAGAGCAGGCTGCGGGACTTACACAGCTTCGGCAGCAGGGTGCGGTGGGTGACACTACCTCGGTTGCCGGGGCTTGTGGGGGCTGATCCACCATCCATACCTGCTCCGGGGGGCGTGGGGGATCTAGAAAAGACACTGCATTCTTTATTGGTTACTCCCGCCTGCATTTTGTGGAAGATTCTGGTATTTTTCTTAACAATAGTGCCTTTTTCTTTTGTGTTTTGGCCGATGGAGAGGTAAAGATAAAGGTGACCCCTGGAGGATATCACCATCCCTGCTTCAGGGACAAGGGGTGCCGGTGCTCATCCCCGGATACACAGCCGTAGAGCCAGGAGTGTCACCTCAATTGATGATTGCATCCGTGGAAGGGGGGCCGGCCCTTCAGGGCTTCAAGATGGAGAATCCACCTCAAAAAGAGGGGGTAATGGTGGGTTCGCCTCAAAAAGAGGGGGTTACCCCCAATGTGTTTTCTGATGAAGTGAAAGTTTGGGTAGAATCTCAGCCGGGTTTTTTGGCTATGGAAGGTATCAAAAAAAGCCTTGACTCCTTCCACTTCTAAATTTAGTTTTCTGTGGGGGGGAGGGTTGGCTGTGGGGGGTGAAGGGGGTCGACCCCCACCCTCCCGGAGTTTCCTACTCCCCAAGTGGATCAGGGTGTGCCGGGGCACGACCGGGCCATCCTGACCTGCGATTCAGTTTTGCGAAATTTTCTCGGTCTTGACATCCCAAACTTTGCTTCCTCAAAAACAGACACTGCAGATATTCAAAAGTTTTCTCCTGAACGCACTCAATATTTTCCAGAGATGGTTCATGTGAATAGACCCCACTCGTTTCTAAGGACATATCACCCGACCACTGACTTTGTGAACAGTTTTCTCATGTTTTGTACCCCTTAACTGTAGTACGTATAAATATCATATCACTGGTCTCAATGAAATTTTTGTGTCACTTTACAATCACTCACCAACGCACAATTACCGCTTGATCACCTTTGTCAACTGTATATACGTATCTGTTTTTATTTGTGTTTAGGTTTAATTTCTGGTTTTTCTGTCAAGACCAGGTCTTTCTGCCACTTCTTCGGAATTTTAGGGTCAATTTTGCCTCGTATTTTAGGTTTCATTCGTGATTTCTAATCATCTCGCTATGTGGTTTTTTCCATGATTTATTAAATTTCAAGGATTTTTTGGATAAAATTTTGTGGCACACTTAAAAAGTTTCCTTGAATACGTACAATGCTAATGTACGAAAACCCCAAAAACTTTGATTTCTCAAATTTCTTTTCCTCGTCTTTTTCTCGGTTTTAAATGAAATTTTAAATGCACGTACTTGGGTTTTTATAACACAACTTCCGTCAGCAAACTTTATCAAGTTTTCTAAACCGTCTTGTATGTGCACTTACTTGTTTTCTTCTATGTTTGCACCTGTTTGCTTGGTTCTTTCAGGTCCTGCCAATCTAGCGTTGCTTCGGTTTCCGTGGGCTCTTTTTCCTGGTTCCTTGAAATTTGGTTTTGGATTCGATTTAGATTCTGGTTTTGGACAATGGATGGCTTTTCCTCCGGCTACGCCAGGTTGTTTAATTCCTTGATTTAAAACTTAAATATTGAAGTTTGATTTACATTTAGTGTCATGGTCGAAAAGTTCCTTTTGTCTTGATATCTCCCGTTTGCTTATAAATTTCTTTGGATTATAGCTTTTGCTGGATTTTAAAACCTTTTTATCATGAAATTCTTATTTCTGGGATTAATCACGTCACGTAAAATGGATTCTTAGGCGGTTCAGCGGTTACTCCGCACTCTACATACGTATATTGAAATGGTGGGGGTCCTTGGGGTAGACTGAACCCTCAGAGGGAGCTTTCAGTTCACACTCATCCATTGATGAAAAAGTTAGTCTCTCAAATCGGTCTAAAAATTATGAGGGCAAACCTATTCTATATTGTGCTTGAGCATTTCTTCTTAAACGTTTGCCTGATAACGTTACTATACTTTTTGCTTTTCGGGATTAAATTCAGAAAACCTCAGTACGCTACGTATATTCTTCAGCTTTTTTAGAAAATAAATTTTTCTCCATCTCTAGCTAGAACTATGACTCTATTGATTTCGTCTATCCCTACATGGGTTCAAGCGGTAGACAGGCTGAGTACATGGCATGGGACATAGAGGGGATCTTAACCCGACAGTCTTAGGGTCTACAGACACACTTCATCCTACCATACCCTTTGTACAAATTGCAGTCCCTCTTTCAGAAAAGTCACAGAAATTTTGAACTGAAATTGGTGAAGTGCATCCAACGATGGTAGATCTGAGCCTGTTTTCCAAAGGACTTATTTAATTCCCCTTTACTAGTGGTAGTGTTCCTAGCTCTCCGGGAGAATCCTCTGATTTTTTGTCTTGACGAACAAGCTTTGGATTGATGACTCTGAACGGTCTCAAGTAGCCCTAACTATAGTTGCAGCAACGTTATCAAATTTATAACCATCTTTGCAGCAATGTCCTCCCTTAGGTTTGGTTTCTACGAACTCGGGATTGGCCACCCTGAGTTCTGGACCTATTGCTCAAACCACGGGGAATGCTACCCAAAGTTCGGGGACTGCTGCATAAAGTTCGGTGAATGTTCAAAAGTTCGGCGTGCTCCCTAAAGAATATAGAGACCCCTCAATAAGTTCTGGCCTTGCTGAAATAAGTTCGGGGTCCGACCCAATAAGTTCGGGGTCCGGTCCAATAAGTTCGGGATCCGGCCCAATAAGTTCGGGATCCGGCCCAATAAGTTCGGGGTCCGGCCCCATAAGTTCGGGGTCCGGCATTACAAGTTTGGGATGTGTTCCGAAAAGTTCGGGGTCCTCCCCGGAAAGTTCAGGGCCCGTCCCGAATCAGTTCGGAGCCCACAAAAATTAGTTCGGGGTCTGACCAAGTAAGTTCGGGGGTTGCTGAGCATACTATGAAAGCCCCGTCTTTTACATTGAGAGCTCCTCGCACAATCTAGGGGGTCCTCTAGTGCTTGTCGGCAATGTTGTCCTTTATGTGGAGAATGCCTTCCGGTACAGAGCGTTGTTGTCATGTTGTTGTTCTTGTAATAACCCTCCATATATGAGCTTAGCTATTAGTATTTTTCTAAATTGGTAGGATTCTTACTTTGGTTTTGTTCTCCACCGTTCGAGCGGATTGATACTTCCTATCTTTTTTGAGACTATCTTTTGCGAATCCGTTTCTCTAGATTTTTGGCGAGTTCAGGGGTGTCTAACTCTAAATTAAAGTTAGCAGAAATTCTTTGGTCAAAACTTTTCTCGGCTAATAAAATTGCTTTCATTCTCAGGACAGTTTGTCCCGAACTTTCTACTACTTTTTTCTTTGGCTCGGGCGTTATACGATCTGCTTACCTTTCGCTGTTTTTCTTTCACTCCTTGATGAAAGGGTTCTGGGGTGGATGTGTCGCTTTGTTGACCTAAGACTGGGACACGGAGTAGCTTGCCTTGCCCAGGGCTCTGTTTCCTATCGACTTACATCTGAATAGTACCTAACTGTTTTTATTTCGGGTTTTCGCTGTGGTGCGGGTCTCTGGGGGTTGTTACTTAAGACTGGGTCATCTTTGGGAACTCACACCGCTGCGTCTGTACTGCAGTTGAGGGTATTGATTGCTGGAGTTGGAGTTTATGATGTACTGTTTTGTTTTGAGCTTGACTTGTTGTTTTGGTTTATATTAATTCTTTAATTCTGTGCTTTATCGTTGCTACTTTAATTTTTGTTTATGTTTAGGTTATGGTATTCTTGTCATAACCGGTCCCCATACCCCCTCTTCGCGCCAGGCGTGCCTCCCACGATGGATGCTAGTATAAAGCAGGGCTTGGTTTTGTCTGTGCTGAAAGCGCCCGGATGTCTCGTTGGTGCCAGGTGGTGGCCTCATGGCGGTGGGTCGGCTGGGAGCTGGACTGGCTCCTTTGTATTTTGGGGCGGGCTGCTATACCTAGCATTTGGTTTTGGCCAGCCCGGATTTTCTCTGTGATGGGCCAGCCTGATATTCTATGACTTTGAACCTGGTCTTCTGACTCTAGGCTGGGTTTCGGGTCTCCAACGTCTATCTTGGCCTCCTGGCCTTCTTTCTTGCTGTGTGGCTGCCTTTGGTCAGCCTTGGTTTCTTCTGGCTATTGACAGTATCTCGGTTTGTCATTTGCCACTGCCAACTTGGCCTTTTGTTTTGGACTTTGTTTGGCTGGTTTGGACCACTTTTGAACTGATGGAGTGGTTACCTTTGGAACCTTTGTGTATAGTCTGTGGGAACGGTGTGCTCTGGTCATCTGCGCGGTTGTTCTTTTGTGAAGTCGTGGTCCCCTCCTTCGGCACGCCTTGGACGTTTCGGTTTCTCCCATTTTGTTTTGTTGTGGTTTTTGCATTCCATTTTGTCAGTATAACGGGTTGTGGTTTTGCTTTCTGGAGTCAGTTACATATGGAGGGAGGGTTCCCCTAACTTTCCTGTGCTGTCTTCTCACTAGGGCGCCCCTATGAGTGTCTGTCAGCTATTTTATGGTAGCTAAGTTCTCTTTCTTGATTGGCCATGTTTCGCCATTTATAATCTTGCCTTAACATGTTTGCCTTAGATAACTTTTGTTTTACTGATTTTTATATTTTTCTATTACTCACTATGCATAATGAACCGCTAGGGCTCTAATACTTTTGTTTTGTTTTTATATAGGATTTCTATTTGGGTTTATTCCGTGGGGTGGTGACTGTTCGGGTGGGTCCCTTAGTGGGTAGTGTCCCCATTGTACCTCGTCTATCTCGAGTGCGGGGGTTACTACAGGTGTCTTATTTGTTGTGAATGTTTACGTAGTCGTATTGTTTTCGTTGTAGTCAGTAGGTAGTTTGTTTAATTAGGATTGTCTGTCTGTCTGTCTGTCTGTAAGTTTGTCAGTTTGTTTCGGTCACAGCCGACACAGTTTTATCAAGTCGCAGTTCGACGAGTCATTCCGAGCTGACTGTGAGCCACGTAGTTCGTAGGCGGTGGGGCTCGTTTGACTCCACTTTTATTGTAGCTAGTATCGTAACATTCTGTTTTATCACTAAAACTACTCTTGTCCGGACAACACTAATGTAACATCAGTTTTACCGTTGTCTAATTCATTGTGACACCTGTGGTGGTCGCCGCGCGGGGGGCCGGCGGCGGAAAAGAGGGGGTATTTTGTGGGATAATATCTACTGGCTGACATACTTCATAAAGAAATACGCACTGACGCGATTAGCTCATTTGCATAACAATGTAATTTGCATATTTTACAATGTTTGGTTGAAAAGTCAGTTAGTCGCGTCAGTCGGGGGCAGTTATATAGTCGGGTGTTGTCGGTTGCTCGGGTAGGTTGTTTGGGGCCAGGTTTAAGTGTCGTGGGAGCGGGTAACGCCCTCCCTTTCTACGCTCTTCTTTCCTATATCGTGTTTCTCTGTGTCCCCTTTTGCCTTTATATTTTCTGTGTTACAGTCTGAGTAAGTATTTGTATTTGTCATAGTAAAAGTCTAGCGGTTATTCTGTTATTAGCTGTAGGGACCGGCTCCTCCTATTCTCGGCTCTTTCTCTATCTTCTCTCATCTCGCTAGAACTTGATATCACACACTGAACACCTATCTGCAATCATTTATTGAAGTCCGACACAGTAGTTTATCACAGAGGATACGTACAGTACCTCACAGAATGATCGTATTTTCCACAACCTACTTCAGAGAAAGTTTCATTAGCAAGAAGTAACAAAAATTGGTTTATAAATGAGTAAGCCTTTTACAGCCACCTCACCCCAGTCGGTGCTCCGGTTAGGGGTAGTGCCAGCTTAGAACGTATGCATTTTTGAAGGAAGGCGATACGGACACTGAATAATTGTTCTGCACGGCGTCAGTACGTCCATTACGTCCACCGTAGTGGAGGTGCTGTGGTAGCTCCACCAGACAGGCGGCCACCACTTGACAATCTCGGTAAATTGCCTAGGGAATTTTTGAACTACACCCTAGGGTGCTAGAGCTTATTTTTCGTTCAAGCTTTAGACTTAACATGATCCTCCACTTGTAGCACAGTAAGAAACCACTGCGCTTCATGAGGCTCAACTGGGTAAGTTTTCTACAGTTACACACATACTCTCTGCAACATTTTGCTTTAGTTTCCCCAGACGTGTTGCGCCCAGCTTGTGTTTAGCAGAAAATCGGTTGCACCCAATCTGAATGCACGCAGGCTTGTTTAGATGAAACACCATGGTTGGGTGGGACCTTAGTTTGAACACGAAGCCTACTAGGTTTACCTTCACCAGTCGATGAAGGATACAATTACTTTTAGAGTTTATGAATGCTCATTGTGGAGAAATTAGTTCCTTTTCGAGTCGATGCGTGGTAGTCCCGATCTCAGCAAAACAAGCTACCAAAAGGATTATAGCAGTATTCTGCAAAGCTAGATTTTTTAATGGATTGATTAACGCTTAATGGATTGTTCAGAAAGAGTAATTGGTTGAATTGGGTGACGTGTCTAATTATTCAAATTTATGCTTCAAATTAACCAGCTTTAGGATTATGTAAATAAGTCAATTAATTTACTGCCCCATTTATTAACGGTTTTTGGCAAATTATCTACAGCCATCCAGAGACCATCTCAGGGCAAAATAATAGGAAGGAACCCACTTTCAAACGAACTAGCACTTAGTTAGGTTGTATATTTGGCGAAATGTTGAAGTGGTTGTGCTTTAGTCTTGTTTTTCGGTCTCTGCTCGCTTTCTACTTTGGACCCAACTTTGAAACTGACAGCATTCACACCCAACGTGGAACTACCGGCGAATGTCAAGAAGACGTGGACTGTGTGCCGTGGGGCGGTGAGACCACAGAGTGTGGATTTTCGGTGGAAGTAAGAATTCGTTTCTGCCTGTGCGGTACTGGTTATCGTCATGATGGGCTCACCTGCGTCCCCGATCCGGAGCAGTGTAGAAGCGACGAAGAATGTGGACCCGACGAAGCCTGCTGTTACCAAGACATAACAGGCTTTACAGTTACCGAAAAGTACTGTCAATCGACCGCCGACTATATCTGTTAGCCTTCTTATGTCTTGTGAAACGTTTAGTAAATTTAGTGCATCAGTCGGTTAACACAAATACGGATGTCCAGGGTTGATCTAAGGTGCTTTTCAGGAAACAGTTACGGAGGGGGGATCGCTTGTTGGCCGATTTTTCAACCATTTCCCATTTTGCTCATTTCCAGATATTTTGTAGTGTACATGGCATATTTGAACGAGTTTATAAACCTTAAGACAGGTCTCTCTACGGTTGGTGAGTAATTTTAGCTCAAAGTGAAGCTCTGCGTGTGTTGTAAACATAGGAAACTAAAAAAGTAATGATGTTCTAAAGGAGTGGGTTCTAAAACGAAATATCTCAAATCTGGTCACGCAAATAATAAGTGTGTATCTATTTAGCTTTTTAAAAATCGATTCTGCAGTATTTTCTTTTCCCAACCGAAGACCTCTTTTGACCAGAGAAACTATAATGTACTTCCCATTCTCCTTCTCCGTTTTATGAGGCGGACAATCAGCCTGCAGAGGCTTTACAATCAAACGTTTAGATGAACGTGGTGGATACACACCAATCATGCGCCCTAGCAACACAAATAAGCGAAACTTTCTTTATTGATAACAATTGTACAAAAATAACTAATATTTAGACATGCTGGCGGAACATGCTAATCCTAATTGTCGAATTAGTCTAAGAATCTACAGGAAACCCATGATAAACGTTGTCATCATTATCAGTCCAAAACCAAAGCTCAACTATTTAAATAGCTAAGTTTATCGTCGAGTACCATCCTCAAAGAAGACACCACCATCCAGAGCACAATATTTGGGACAGATACCGGGTTCGCCAGGAGGACCGGGAGGACCAGGTGGCCCAGGAGGTCCAGGTGGTCCGTCGTCTCCGGGGTTTCCGTTCGAGCCAGGCGGTCCCTTGTTTCCTGGGTTTCCTGGTCGTCCGTCTTGTCCGGGATTCCCGTCGGGGCCAGGAGGTCCATTCGGTCCGGGTTCTCCGGGTCCACCGGGTTCACCGGGCAGGGCAGGAGTGCTCGGAGCCGGAGTTCCTGGTTCGCCTCGAGGTCCATCTGGTCCAGGAGGTCCTCGTGGTCCCTGAGGTCCGGGGCCGCCAGGTTGACCTGGAGTACCATCGCTACCAGGAGAGCCGGGGTTTCCGGGAGTACCGGGATCACCTAACGATAGAAAACATTGAAATTCACGACCAAATAAGTGTGTGCAAACTTTGCACTTTGAAAAACTTTTACCAATAGCCACTATACGGATATCATTCGAAATCTCTTAATGAGTTGAACAACTTTTTCATAGAACGAACTCTTAAAAATGCTAATGATAATAATGATAATAATGATACTTAAAATGATAATTTTATGCAAGAAAATTTCTAGAAATAGTTTAAATGTATATTATCACAATTGGCAACTGAAGAGTAAATTACGTGACGGATTGAGCCTCAGCTGTTCAAAAGAAGCAAAACTGCACAAAACTGGATCAATCAACAAATCTCACCAGGAGGTCCAATGGGACCGGGTTCACCAGGAGGTCCAGGCGGACAGGGTCGGCAAGGAGGTGGAGTTGCGACTTCCCCGCAGAGCGCGGAGGGGCGACCAGGGAATCCTGGATATCCGGGCCGTCCGGGAATTCCGTGATCGCCGGGAGTTCCCGGAGGTCCGGGTGGTCCGGGCTCACCGGGTTGGCAACAGTCTGAAATAGAGAAATACCATTCAACGGTTTTTGATTAAATAACAAAAATAAATATTAATAAATAATTATTGGCTAAAAATCAACCATAGCAAATGTAAAGATTATTACAGAATGCAGCTTTTTCTTTCTACAATTTTTATTCCATAACATTATGGGTGATTAAAACTCAATTATTCTCGACAAGACAGTTCATACTCTGATCTGTTGTGTAGGTTACTTTTGTCTATTTTTTGGCGGGAATAATTTGTAGGTACAGTCCATACCTTCACAGCCAGAAGCTTGTCTCTTTGAGATAGTCTTGTTAGAGGCCATCATTGGATCTGGGAATCGGAACGAGCTCGCTTCGATGATCACATCCTTCGCTGCTGACTGAAAATAAACATAGAAATTAGATGCAAAATAAAAGCTAGCTATTGGATACAAAACTACTACTGTACGCTAGTGTCGAGTATGAAACTCTGGTGCTAAGTTCACTGTATGAATCTAATCAACATACTGACCTGGCTAATATGTTAATTAATATTAATTTAATTTGACATTAATTTGTAATTTCGTCTAGGAGCCTTACACTTCGTCGGTAAACTTGGCCCTCCTCAGACTACGTGCACCCTCCTGTACCATACCTGCTGCCGCGAGTTCAGGAGAACGAAAATTGTAAGTTTTGAATATTAGTTACAGTCACGCCCATAGTCTACTAGTGTAAGGGAAGCAGGCACAGGAAAGATTTATAAGTCTGATATGGGAGTTCAGCTGATGGCCCTGTGATGTAGTGGGTTAGCACGTCTGTCCCGGGATCAGAAGGGCCGTGGTTCGAACCCCGGCTGGGCCAATTCTTTTTACTTTCAATGGTAAGTGAAACGCTGAATCTTCTCCCTCTTCCCTTCTCACTTCTAGGTCCTGGTTTCGTGGGTACGAGTTTAAGTGCCTGACGCCTCCCGTTCGCGCTTGCCCTCGGTTTCTTCTTGGTCTTGGTCCACCAGCCTTGGCAGAAGCGCTACACTAGCAGCTATTAAAAGCAATGATTATATTCTAGCCGGCCACATACATAGCAACATTGCCAAGCAGATGTGGCAGATTTGCCCAGGCTGATTAGAATGTTTAATGAGTGAGTGAAGTGAAAGACATTTTTAGTGACATTTTTTCTGGTTTCTATTTAATTTCTATTCTCTATTTCAATTTCTATTAGTGCTTCATTATTATTTATTCATTACTTTTCGATACGAAGTCAAAATCTTCAACAGCACTTACATGGCAGAATCGGATATCCCGTGACACTGTGTCCTGCATGTACTTGACATAGTTTAGAACTACGGGGAGGGTGATGGCCACGGAAAAGATGGACACTAGACTGAAGGCCACGGCAGTGTAGGACACAAACTTGTAGGCCTTCTCGCGGTGACCGTCCTCCATAATTAGCTGAGTCATGTTATTAAGACTGTTGCAAACTGAAACTGAAATAGAAAATTTTAAAAAGTTTGATCCTGACTTGTTTTTCGCTTTAGTTTTACTTTGCAAACGTTGTACGACTTGAATCAGAGAACTTTGATGTCACAAGTTTTTTATGACAGCGGGTGTACTTAATTCGTATGGGGTCAAGTCGTCAATGCTTCAGTGAGAAAGTAAAAGTAATTTTTCGTGAGAGGAAAAGTCAAGTCTTGTTGCAATTTACTAGTTTTTATGGGAAATTTTAATTCGATTTCTGGCAAACATTTGCACTCTCCCATTAGGCTCCAATTATCAAATTAGATATTTAAACATCAAATTGGAATTAGATTAAAATTAAAGCAATGCCAACACACAAATAAAAAATTGGTTAATTGCAGCTTTAGCCACAAAGTAAAATATAAACTTGTGCAAGTTTAGGATAGGGTAGAGCCATGCTTCAACTGAAGCAAAATTCCTATAAGTGAACTAATTAGCAACTGAAATATTTTGATCCTTTAATATCAGCTCTGCAATTTTAGCCGCTGAAGCGTTGCCGTTTTAAGATCTCTCAAAAACACAAGAATGCATCTAGGCTTGACTCGTTTGCCTTCTTATTCAAACTAAAAACCTTTCATCAAATTCTTTCAATTAAACCCCTTCTTTAAAAAACTGAAGTTTACTACAAATCACAGGGGAAACAGGAAATTTGTAGTGAAAAAAGATTTCTCTAGATGAGATAGCTGATAATTGGGGCAAAAAGGAATCCAGAAACTTTTCCAGAGAGTCTTTGTTTTTGTCTGGTTTTCAAGTGCACAAATCATTTATGGCTGTTTAATTACAGAAAACAAAACATGATTCAAAACGGTAGGAGACACTTTTCAACGATGATACGGTGCTTTGATTTTTCTAGAAATCATTTTTTATCCGCTGCTCCTTTCTTCGTTTCACTACACAGTGATCCTGTTAGGCGTTTTTCCGACGATGGAGTGCAGAAATTTTCGCACCACTAAACCCTATGGTCGCTGGCCCGCATAGGAAGATACTAAACTAGAGTTAATAACCTAATTCGAAGTAGCGTGCTCACTCTATCATTACTAAATAAAATTCGGGCCCTCTACGTCATTCCTATATATAGGAGACAGGATCTAAGATAATCACAGTTTTCCAGAAATCAGTCAGAGCAAAGTTTTGAGGCCATCCGCAAAGTTGTTTGTCTGTTCTAACTTTTCCCTATAAAATGGAGGACGGTCATCGAGAGAAGGCCTACAAGTTTGTGTCCTACACTGCCGTCGCCTTCAGTCTAGTGTCCATCTTTTCCGTGGCCATCACCCTCCCCGTGGTCCTCAACTATGTCAAATACATGCAGGTCACAGTTTCAAGGGATATCCAATTCTGCCATGTAAGTGTATCCCGTTCCTGAACTGTTAAGGTTTCAGTGGACTTCTGTTAAATATCAGTATTTCAGCGCAATAAACAAATTTTAACGTCCGAGGGTGTGGCTCAGTGGTTGAGCTTTCTGCTGAAGGTCCAAAACTTGGCTATTCGATTCCTACCCTGGACACTTTTCTTCACATCTTTCAATCCTGATTTCGACCTTTAGCACTTCTGTATTAGTTTAGTGTGCGAGCATGTCCATAATTATGGATGTGTTCTTATGCCAAGTCGACTAGGCAACAGGCAAATGATTTGTAAGTAGTCTCGTGTGCTATGTTCTTGGACGGACCAGCCTCAGATCTTGAGGGATAAGAATCACTTTATGTAATAACTTTGAATGTCCAAAGCACAGATGAGAATCAGCAACATCAACGAATACTTGATACAGGCTAAACTAGGGGTCGTTTAAGAAAAGAGTAGAGTAGAGTAAATATTAACTCTTTTATACTGGTTTAACTCCAGTCAAGCTTAACTTTCTCTTATTTAACAATTTCACGAAAATGATCCAATTGAATTTGTTTCACTGCGCTTACATTTGTTCTGAAAAGGCACCAGGCAGCAAAGGAACCACTGAAAGCTTTCGTATTTTTGGTTCAACTGAATTTATGTACAACCAACACTGATAGTGTTACCAAAGCTCTTCTACATGAGCATTTGCCATTTTTGTTCAGTTTGAAACATTAAAATTGTGATTTTATTTATGCTTCTATTTTCAGTCAGCAGCGAAGGATGTGATCATCGAAGCAAGCTCCTTCCGATTCCCGGATACAATGATGGCCTCAAATAAGACTGTCTCGAAGAGACAGCTCTCTGGCTGTGAAGGTATGCAGGAATTTCGAATGACAGTAATTGATACTGCAGCTCCTTTCGAGTCTGAATTTATGATAAACTTCAGCTCAGGTCGCCCAAATTGGTCAAATTGAGTCCAGCTTTAGATTTTAACTCAAACCCAGACTGTAGTGACACGTATTTGAAGGGAAATACAGGCCTCAAAGGCAATTTATGAAATTTTCGTATCCCCATGTAAAGGGACAAGGATCCCTACTTCACGTCGATAAAACGGTTCATTATTATTATTATTATTATTTATTATTAATTATTTCAGACTGTTGCCAACCCGGTGAAGCAGGACCACCAGGACCCCCTGGAACCCCTGGACAGCACGGAGTCCCCGGACGGCCCGGATATCCAGGATTCCCTGGTCGCCCCTCCGCGCTCTGCGGGGAAGTCGCAACTCCACCTCCTTGCCGACCTTGCCCGCCTGGACCTCCTGGTGAACCCGGTCCCATTGGACCTCCTGGTAAGATATTATCCTCATTCATAGAAAGCAATTAAACAATATAATTAATAACTGGTGACTAGGCTGACAATAATTACGTTGAAAATTATCTAAACGCTATTCGTTAACTGATGGTTGACTGTTTGCACCAAAACTAATTTTATATTAATTATTGTTCCAAATTTCAGGTGATCCTGGAACACCTGGAAACCCCGGGTCTCCTGGCAGCGATGGTACTCCAGGCCAACCTGGCGGCCCCGGACCTCAGGGACCACGAGGACCTCCTGGACCAGACGGGCCTCGAGGCGAACCAGGAACTCCGGCTCCAAGCACTCCTGCCCTGCCCGGTGAACCCGGTGGACCCGGAGAACCCGGACCGAATGGACCTCCTGGCCCAGACGGGAATCCCGGACAAGACGGACGACCAGGAAACCCAGGAAACAAGGGACCACCTGGCTCGAACGGAAACCCCGGAGACGATGGTCCACCCGGACCTCCTGGGCCACCTGGTCCTCCCGGTCCTCCTGGCGAACCCGGTATTTGTCCCAAATATTGTGCTCTGGATGGTGGTGTCTTCTTTGAGGATGGCACTCGACGATAAGCTGGAACATTAGCTTACGGTTATTTTTTCGGGATATTAATGCCAATTCGATTCTACTCTTGACACGAACTCAATCCGCATGGGCAGTTTAGATTGGATTTTATTGCTTTGTATATAGGTACTTGCTCAAAGTAAAGTTATACAGTTTGCTTCATGTTACATCTTTGGGTATGTGGGTAGGGTGCTGTAGTGGTAATTAAGATGGTACTATGCATGGCGCGGTTGCAACAAGAGACTTGGACTGATTTCAATTTGTAGAGTTTGCACGCTGTCAAAATTTGAAGAAAAGAAAAGTGTAGGAGGAAATTCTAAGAACCTGACAGAAAGCGGGAGACAATCGACGGACAAATGGACAGGACAAATTTCAAAAAGCGTTATTTCTTTGGATAGTTTGTTTGATCTAAACGACTTTCCAGTGTTGTTGTTCAAGATTCAAAAACCAAAGGATCACAAGCATATACTTGCCTCTTCCCGTAGAGATGAAGGAGCAGATACAGAAGCACCATTTTTTACAATCAAAGTCCTACTACTTCGCTCAACCTCCCAATCCGCTCCCTGTATGAAAACACAGACCCTAATAAAGATTTAAAAATACCTTGGGTGTCATCTGTTTCAGCCAGATCCTATCCTATTTAGCTTCATTTAGTTTACAATTCTGAATAAGCATTGAATTAGACTTTAGAGACAGGAGCGGCGGATGTGGTGGAGTAGAGATCCGACCGGATCCATCATAAGTTTTAATCCTCGTTGACTTGGTCATGAGTTCATCCCCAGTTTGCCGACTGTTAGGTTTGAGTTAAAACTGGTAAAGACTTCAACACAGGACGCAAAATATGCTCGATAGTCGATAACATCTCAAAGCACCATCGCTTGGTATTGCACTGGAGATTAGGCTATTTCTAGTATGTTGCTGAGACGTTTGATTCAATATGCATGAATTATGTAGCTCAGCCGTTTTCACATCAGTTTTGAGTTACCAACTCAAAACTACCTAACAGGAATTTCTGTACCGTATAGCCAACCTGTCAAATTGAAAACTGTCTTATTCAGTTGATAAGTAACCAAATACATGGAAAGATTTCTCAATGCTTCAACCGATTTTCTAACTCAATCTAGAAGGACAAAACATTCAATCCAGTGGTCTCTCCAAACGATGAAGTTTTAGATTTTCGAACTTTAAGGGATGGCAATTAGGCGTTTGTGTCTACAAAAATGTTCACAATTATGTAACTTATCACTTGATGTAAAATATAGTATACATCCCAACAGTTTCAAAAATCTGATAGGCGGTTTCTATGTACCAATTTTGACGTTTCGTTCGAGTGATATTAAGCTATTTTGGCAGACAAAATTCTGTCACAGTTGGCATGAAGTTTCAAGCCTGTGTTTTAATCAGAGTGCGAAACGCTTAAAAGTTCTAGTTCAAGTAAAGTGACAAATTTCAGGCTGCACGCATGCCACCTAGCCTTCTAGCGTTCCTTTAAAAGCTAGGCGACAAGCGTGCAGCCTGAAATTTCTACAGCTTATTTGAGTTCAAAGAAAAAAGAAATTTTCAAGAAAGAAAGAAAGAAAACAAGATTGCCCCTATACGGGCATTATTCCGCTGTTGAGCCATGTAAAATATCATATAACAAAGATTTACGAATTCAGATTTCCTTTTATATGAAATCCGCAGTCGCCACTCCCTTTCAAGCAACTTTGTTTGAATGTAGACTCCGCGGCATGAAGTCTTCCGACTTTGGAATTTAGACAACTTATATAGTTCAAGTTTCTGAAATATCCTAAATCCTTTGTCGAAAAAATTCTAGAATACCGGATCTTGTTGACATAAGATGGTGCTATTAGTTGACCGCGGTTAAGATGGTGCTATTAGTTGACCGCGTTCTGTATTTGTTCAACTCAACTCGAAAATTGTAATCAGATAAACCTTCTTTATAAAATTTAAAATTGCAGTCAGCTGTGATTTGAACTCAGGTTATTTCGGTGACAGCCTAATGTCTAAATCACTTCACTTCTGAACTTATGTGATTGCATTAACTGTTTAATAATTCACATTGATTCACGAACAGTGCTGCAAATGAAAATCATAAAGGGTTGAGATTAGCTGAGGGAGGGCTAAGCTTTTTCCTAAATCTAACTAACCAACAGTTGGTCGTCTGCGAATTTCCATTTCATTTGATACAATTCTGAATGTAATATTATTGCTGAATTTCTTGTCTGTAAGTTTCCACTAAGCGATAAATGTTTGCCGAGTATTTGAACTACAAATAACGCCAGAGCGCATTTGTTGAAGTTAAAAAGATTTATATCATAAAATTCAATGAGACTTAAGGAATAGATTCGGATTTGATTTTTCCGAAAACTAATAGGGATGCTTTTGTTGCTTTCGGTTGATTCTAAAAAATACATATACCAGCCCATGTGTTGAAGATAGGGGAGGCAGTAGAGAATTGCAAGAGCATACATGCATTACATACGCTTAAACCGGGGAATATATTCCGCTCCAGCGGAATAATAACAAAAAAGAAAGAAAGAAAGCCCTAGGAGTCCCCCAGCTCGCTTGACTTAAGCTTGGCTTCTTTTACTATGCTACGCAACGCATATGTACAATGGCAAGGCTTGTGTGTTAAACTGACCTTTATAACAAGAAACTTGACCTTGTCTCTTTCTTTCTTTTCTCTTTCTTTCTTTCTTAAAGAAAGAAAGAAAGAAAGAAAAGAAAAAGAAGGAAAGAAGGAAAGAAAGAAAGAAAGAAAGAAAGAAACTTTCTTTCCACTTAAATTTGACATTAGCTGTAGTCAGCACGCGTGCCGCAGAAGAAGGATTCTAGCCTGCTGCATATACAGAGAGAACTGATCCGCGCCTACATGAATAATTATGCGCTACAATCCAAAAAACTGCTTAAAAATAAACTAATTACTTTTTGCAGGGATTTGGCTGCATTTCGTCTTACATAAATTTAATTCAAAATTGCATACTACGTGTACTGGCAATAATTTTAGCGTCACAGTATATGCAAATGAGGCCATTATAATATGCAAATTAGATTTCGATGTATAAAAGGTGAACGTTGATTTGAACGAAATGTGTATCTACAGTTTCTTCATTGTGTATTGTCTTTCCTGATCGAATTTCCAACTTTTCCGGCTTCAAAGGTAAGTCTTTTTAGTCAATTGATCTTGAAATGTTAGCCCATGTAATCTGATCTAGTATATTTACGTTGTCGTTGGCCTAACTATTATACAAATTTTTTTGTTTAATTTTAGATGATCCGTGCCGTGGCAGCTCTCCTTGTCGCTCTGTTCCTGGCTGAAAATGCTACCGAAACTGAAGCCCAGGGATACTCGCAGCGTCGGTTCGTGAGTCCAAGTAAGTGTGCCCTACTCATTTGTGGAGGTCTTCAAAGTCTTTAGCTCAATCCTACGTTGTCTGTTTTCCGGATCATTTCAGATGATATGGATAGAAATACATGCTCCATGCTCTTCTGTTTCAGATAACCAGGTGTTCGTCTCTGGCGCTCAGCAAGATTTCGTCTCCAGCAATAGCGGTCGGTCTGTGAACGTGGAGGGCCTTCGAATGACCATCCAGGAGATCCAGGAAGCCGCCCAGATGGCCGTGGATGCGACTCGCCAGCTGTCCCAGGCCGTTCGATCCCTCAGCCAGGGACAGCGAGAAACGATTACCGTAATCCAGTCCCTGAGCCAAAGCCAGCAGCAGACTTCGGCCACCGTTCAGCGAGTCACCAGCGCACTGGCTGATCTGGCTGCGGTGATCGAAACCACGCCGCTGGTTCAGCCTGCCACCACGCTGATCCAACGTGATGTTCCTGTGGTCGTTCAAGGAAGATTTAACCGTTACAATTAAGATACTGTTTTCACTGCTATGCTATATTTTGATATGCTATGCCAGTAAATATTATCACAGCTCATTTATTTGTACTAGTAGGCGTAGGGAACTTCTCTGGAAATTAGCCAAAGATGAGGTTGACTTGGAAAATTCACTGGAAATTAGACGGCCGAAGATGAGGAACATTGACTTCGGAAAAATCACTGGAAATTAGACCGAGATGAGGGAAAAGAGGAGGGAGATCACTGAAGAGTCCTGTTCACAAAAACGGAGTTGCTTTTCTCCAAACTGCTATCAGTAGAGTCAGTCAGGAGACACCGCTAAGAGCACACTGCCATCATCCTAGCAATTCACTGAGTTTACAGCAGGTGCCTACCCTTGACTGGAGCTGCCGCGGTGGGCTTCTTGCATGGGAAGCAATAGGCTCATCTCCGGTTTTGACACGCGTCTCGGTTGATAGCGAAGGCAATTCGGTAAGTCATTTTCGCAATGGCTGATCCACTCCACCTTCCGATTAATGTTAATTAAAAGTGGGCCATGTGGGTCAAATTATTTCCCGAGGGTCACGGGTATGGTTCAAGTGGGTAGGATAAAGGGTCCACGGGTTGCGGGTCGGGTCATAGACCCACTTCCAACACTGACTTACAGCTTATCCGTATGCTATATTCCTTTCCCCATCTGCTAATGTCGAGATACTTAACGAATAACGATACTTCCCGCTTGACAACAGTGACTAAGATGGCGGAAAACTAATTAGTTTGCTCAGTGAAAGAAATGGGCTGAAGAGGTGCCGGAGGGAGTGGCTGAGCACTCAAAATAGGAGAGAAGGAAAAGTCCGTTCATAAAGGTCTTGACTGTAATATGGACACAGGGGAAGCTTTTTCACCCCCCCCCCCTCCCCCATGTCCATCACAATGACAAATTCAAAGCATATTACAAGTTTAAATTAGATACTAAAATATCTTAATGCGTAGAGAACAAGATATTAGTGATGTTTCAGGCACTGAAACTAGGTTTCAGGGTGTACAGGTTTCAGTTTCAGGCACTGAAACTGAAACTATTTTGGGAGGAGACCTGAAGCTGAAAATGAAACTAGATTGGATAAAAACCTGAAACTTGAAACATGAAGATTTGAAGGTTTAAAGCGGTTTTTTTCATTAATACTCTGCACTCTGCAGTTATCTCAAGGCTAGACTTTTTGCGGTACATCTGCAGTTTTTCGAATGAACTGAAACTGAAACTGAAACTGAAACTCCGACTGAAACTAAGACTAACACTGAAACTATTTTGCGACTAAAACTGAAACTGAAACTAGTTTGGGAGGTGGCCTGAAACTGAAACTGAAACTGAAACCGAGTTGGACACTAAAATCAGTTACTGAAACAACACTAACTACAAGATATCATTACTATTCTTCGCTACAGTTGGTAATAGAAAATGTAGCACTGTGAAATCTAGATAAAATATAGTACAACTATGTAACAACAAAAAATGTAGAAACTCATATGTACAACCTAAGCAATGCAGTTTTATGCGGCAGGCCTCAGGTCGACAGGCCTGATAGCTTAGCCGGGTTGTTCAGAATAGGCTATACCAATATTACCTTCGAGTGTCAAATATTTCGTCTGTTTAGCTAATTTTAACCTAAAACCGTTTTAAAAACTAATTTGGATTAAAATCGTTCACTTGGCATGCCCATGGCCCATTATATGGGCAATGCCTCCTATGTTAAAACATGGTATCTGGAATAAAGGGTGTCCGGCATAAACACTAACGTTTAGGGGTGTCCTATATGCGCACCTTTTACAATTTAATAAATACTAGTTTAGCGTAAGATGTATATTGATCGTCTAAGCTTATGCATTGTGCTATTATAGGCGTGGACTTTCGAAGAAAGCAGGCCAAAATTGCTTAGACATGGTGTTAAAAATTGTCGGAAAACGCCTAAAAATAACAAGCCTTGTTTTATATAGGTATACAAATTTTTTAGTTAGACCATTTTTGGCACATCAAAGGTCCTAATACGGAAACTGGGATAGCCCCATTAAATTTCGGAGATCGACCACCAAAATTCAAAGATTTACACCCTCCGCCCAGCAAAACCGTACGGTAAACCTATGGTCTAATCAAACCAAAGTATACACTTGGGTAAAGTTTTCTTTAATGCAGGCAATACATACAGACAATCAATATAATTTAAATAACGTTTCAATTTAAGTTTCTACTTTCTGCCCAAACCAGCCGAATGAGCGGCTGCCGCAGGTCCAGGCTCTGCAGCAACCGCGGCTTGAGCTGCTGCTGCATTGGCCGCATTTATAGCAGCCATGGTTTCCTGTACTTTTGAGGTAAAGCCTAGGCCCATGCCACGATGCATATGGGTGGACATACGGGCCACCTCATACTGTTCATCCAGAGTTTTGAACAGCTCTCTCTGCTTTTCCGACATCGAACCGGCTGGCACTGTGCCAGCAGGTGGAGCTCTGGAAGCCGGCGGACGCAGCCGGGGAGCTCCATCCGCTTCCGGATCTTCGACAAAATCATCCGGTGGGTGGCTGGCCGAGGGTCCGGCCCCGGCAGCGGCACCCTCGCCCTCTTTCAGGCCGATCAGCTTTCGGAACCGTTCCGCTGCCTTCTCATCGCCGGCGGCAGAGACCAGCTCTTGCCAGTTGTTGGAAACCTGAAACAAGAAAACACGGATTATAAGAGGACACAACAAAAGATTAGTATCAATATCATCTATCATCAGATGATAGATTTGAGGCAAAGTCAGAAAGACAAATATCAAAAAACGCTTCGAGATCAAAAAAGTCAAAAAAGCCGCAACAAAAATTTTCTACTGGAAAGTCAGTTTGTACCATTCTATATTCATTATTGAACCAGCACGATTACTTAATGACAATTGTTTTTTTTAAAAATTAGCTTGCTGTACTTAAGGTGAATACAAATTTCTATTTAAGGTGAATACAAATTGGCTCGGGTATAAACTTTCATATGTTTTCATTTACTTTGTCAAAAATACTGATTGCATTTACTGATGGTGTATCAGTAAATCAGTATTTAGCAATCAGTAGTTTTATGCAACGGAAAAATTGTTACTGATTACTGATGGCACTGATTACTGATTGCTGATTGTTTGATGCAACGGGGCCCAGGTCGTTCATTGTTGCCTGTGAAAATTGAAATGCTTCAGAGATTGTCACATTTGCCGACGCTACGTATAATAAAAAAAGTACATTACTATTTTACCATCAAAGTAAAAACACATTACTACACAAGCCCCAAAGTAGGTCACCGTATGGGAGGGAGTTCACAACGTTAGCTAAGATCTAAAGGTAACATCCAGACGGTATGATCCAAGCGAAACCTTCCAGAACAGCGAAAAACTCCATAGCCACGATTCAGCAAACCTTATCTCAGTAGTTGCAAATCATATTATTTTAGTTTCGAAACGAGAACAGCGCGTCACCGGGTCAGTGGGAGTGCCTAGATTGACGGGTTGACAGGGATACCGGCATGTCATGTGATGGAGGGGGGGGGGAAGGTAGGGTTCACACTCCCCCAGACCTGGACCTCGCTTCGAGGAGGGTCACGTCACCTCCATACCGGGTTTTGGCATACAAAAACCAGGAAACGCACGTTTTCGGCGGCCTTGATACATCGGTTCCCCCACGCAACCACAACCCAAAATTTAGCCGACCGCACGTGCTCACCGAATCGAGAGCGCTGTAGTCGAAGTTTTAACATCGTTATAGGAAAGAATGTTTATTTGGATTGGATTTTTAACGAACTTTTAGACTGCCTGAAAACTTTATCAGTCTATAGAAATTTGCAAATATAAACTGATTCATCCGACTGTATGATTTGTTTGGCCATGATTTTGAAAATAAATATAGCCCGAGTAATTGTGGTATCCAATTTATATTCATTTTTCTATTTAAGAAATTCGCTGAGTGAACCTTTTTCCTCCAACAAACAAAACATTTCATCCAAATACTATTAGTCACGGCATCTATTTTAATGCCACAGAAGGAAGGTATTGCTCGAAATCTTCGGTAAAATTTTAAATTCTAAATTTTCTGAACCGGTTTCATCTCTAGACCACGTGAGTAACAAGTACAGAATAGGAGCAAGCAGCAGCAGAACAGAAAGCGGTAGAAAAGCAAACTATATTGTAAGTTTCACATTACCAAGTGTGACAAGCCTCCAGGTAAGGTAAAGCTGACCCCTGGATAATAGATATCTCCACTCCTGCTTTAGTGACGAGGAGCGGCGGTTCCTCATCACGGGATGTACAGCCGTTGAGCTAAGAGTGCCACTACTACAAATGATGACTTCATCCGTGGAAGGAAGGCCGGACCATCAAGGCTTTATGCCCTTTATGTTACAATTCCACAACAGTGGTACCCATTTACCGAACAATTTAGGATGGTCTGGCTAGAACTCACGGCGAACCGATATGTGGTTAGTTTCTTGCTCATGGGGATTTGTGAAAGCCCTGTGACCCGGGTATTCGAACCTCGGACTATCAGATGCAAAGTCGAATGCCTTAACCACTCGGCCGTCACGTCACTGCCCTAAACAAGCACGTAAAAAATAAAAATAAAATAAAAACAAAACTGCAGACATACTTTCTTTTCCTTGGCACCCTGCCAAAGTAGTTTTCGCTTTTGCACTTGTTCCGCATACTTCAACGGGTTCACGGCCGCCGGGTTATAGTATTTTGGCAAGGCAACGCCAGTGAGCGCTTGGGCCTTTTCAGACAGTTCAGCAATACGCTTCTGAGATCCATGCAGTGTATGATCCCGATCCAAGGGTAATGCGGAAGGTTTCTCACTAACTTCAACTATAACAAAACAATACATACAATTAATACTTTTACACGAAAAATATAAATGTACATTGTACAAACAAAATGAAAAATATATTATAGTTAAATATAATATATAACTATTTAAGTTATATAAAAGCTTCGCTGCTTTTTATCTAAATTATGAATATATACCAGCTTCATAACGCAGAGGAACGAAGGCAAATCAAAAAGAATTGCAA
Source organism: Trissonchulus latispiculum (assembly GCA_030248195.1). Taxonomy (NCBI): domain Eukaryota; kingdom Metazoa; phylum Nematoda; class Enoplea; order Enoplida; family Ironidae; genus Trissonchulus; species Trissonchulus latispiculum. The sequence goes on from JASAND010021971.1 coordinate 52,588, forward strand.
ATTCCAATGTTGCAAAAATTAGCAAAAGCCTAAATTTTGCTAGAAAAGGTGCAAAGTTTACTGCTAGCTGAAAATTCTAGAAACCATTAATTAAGGATGGCATACATGTTATATTTAGTGAAGGGCAAAAGGACCGGATATTTTCTCAGTATATTTCCCGGCTTTTTTCGTTAATGGATATCCGGTAATCCACCTTTTCAAATCTTAAATTCAAGAAAGCTTTCATTTTCCAAGATGAAATTCCAATTTTCTGTCAATGTTTCCCTGTGCGATAAAGTTCTTCTATTAAATCAACCTATAATCAGATTTCAAAAACCCTTTTCAGAGTTTTCTGTAAAGTTTGAAACTGTCAAATTTTATTCATATAGTTTGTCGGAAATGTAAACGGATATCTGGATACTTTGCTTGAATCGAACACCATCCGAATATAAAAAATTCATCATTCACAAGTTAGGTGGCTTCGATCGGTAGCGCGTCATGGTCAGTCTAATCAGCCCAAAAGTTTCCGATTTTTTAGTCCTAGTTAGTTGTAGTTCTAGTCCTTGTAGAATTTGCAACAGTTTGAGGAATTTATATCTACTTACTATCGTAATAAAAAATGAACAACATTATAAACACGGATAAGTACATATTTTTGAGACAATATACTTTTATTTATTATTTTGTTTTCGCACATATTTTGATACTGTAAACATAGACATTTTTATTTTTCAGACACTCAAACTTTTTAAAGCTGTCTGAAACGTGTTTTTGCAAGAAATATCTTCGCTATTAGTTCATTAGAACTTGACGTGCAGTTCCGGGAGTCCAGCTACTTTTTCCAGAGCGATTAACTTTTTATTAGTCCCAGTCCTTGTTTTAGGAATCCTCCAGAACAAATCTATCAGCCATCTTTGTGTTATAAATTCATTTTTTGCCAGACTTACTGCCCCCCGTCAGGCTAGAAAACAGTTCTTTTATATACAACGTCTACAAATGAAGTCCAGATTTTGTTGTACAGCAAAAAGTGTGATAATCTAGGGCCGTAAAAGTATTCCACTACAGATTCCACCGAACAAATCTGGGCTAGTGCTAAACCGCTCCCCATCGACAGATGAACGTGTCAAAGTCGACGAATTTGTCACAAGATTTGGTCATTTTGAGCAATGGAGCGGAAAAACTGCCGACAATTAAATTTTGTTAATACTATCAAACTATGTAGTATCCTGATTTTCAATGACCTTGGTATGATCATAAAAACTATGTATAGATATGTAATGTTGTACCAGGAAGTAGAAGGATGGACAGAAAGCAATTTCGAATTCAATTGAGTGGCATTCATTCATTACACCTTACGATCCTACACAGACTTAACAACAAGAAACAAATGAAGCAAGCAAATAAAAAACAGCAAGACTGTCAAAGGGATCTGACATTTGACATAAGTAGGGACAATTGTCCAAACTAAGTTAATCGCGACAGCCTAATTTGGGAGTTTTATAACGCTGAAAATGAGAGCAAGAGAGCAGAGGAACCCAACACCGCTCTTTACGGGCCTAAAGGGGTTGCTTTGGCTCAAAATCGACAGTCATCGATTTCACTTATTTTCACACAAATTATAGGTCTTCTCACAAACAAGACGAAATAATCGATCTGTCGATCTGTGACAGAGTTAAGCCCGGTTCACACTTCTGTCCGCTTGCCCGTTTCTGTTGTCCATTTGTCTGTTTGCCCGTTTTTTAAATTGATTCATACTTCTGCTGTTTTGCTTTAAGTGTTCAACGGTTCTGCTGTCTGTCCGTTTGTGCAATCGGAGGGTTGATTCATTCCATACCTTCGCTGTATTACTGTTGTCCATGTCCGTTTTTTCTGTAATGGTTGTCCGTTTAGACTTGAGCAATGTTTAATTTTTTCCGTTTGTCCGTATGCAGCTGCCAATCAGAAATGGGTAGCACTACCACGTGCTTGGTTAAATTATTGTAAGCATTATGAAATTACTTTGAAAGGTACATATATACCTTGGTTTCATTCAAACTCTTGAAAATTTTATGAGAACAAAATTTAAAACCTAACACAATGCTGCAGCCAATCAGCATAAACGGAAAGTGCCAGGTGACTCGAAAGCAGAAATAGCAGCCCTGCAATAAAGCGAAAGTTTAAATGGAGTATTAAAATAGAACAGCAGACACCATCAATACGGACAAACGGAAACGAACAAACGGACAACCAGACAACCAAACAAATGAACAAACGGACAAACACGAACATAAGTATATATATATATATATATATATATATATATATATATATATATATATATACAAGTAGGAAAAATGCTCCTTGCAGTCGCATGAAAAATACAATATGAGCCAGAAGGACAGCATTCAATTCGGGAAAAGACAAGATTTAAAATGTATAATATGAGCCAGCATTTACTTATGTAAAGGACAAGATTTAAAAGTTTAATATGAGCAGCTCCCTTTCTTGGGCTCATATTGACGCCTTGGGAACGATGTTGTGTACGCAACTTAATCTATGCCAACGTATAAAATTAGAGTAAGTGTAAAAATAGACATTGCTCAGAGCCACCCCCCCAGGAGCCTGCACAGAGTAACTTAACATGCTACTTAGACTATTGATAATATCACACTATTTACGTAATTACGTATTATATATTTACGGCTTACGCAACCATAATCTGGGGTATTTTTTCACAACGCACTTTTCAGCAAGTCCTTTTTGTCATTGTAGCCAGCATATACCATTAGCTAGCTGTCATATACCATTAGCTTCTGTCACAGATCTGGTGTATTCAATAAAGTATATGTCTGACTGAATGCTCTATCAGAATTATATGAGCAAAACACGGCGAAGATAGAGAGAAAGCACTGCCTGCGGGCTGTCCGTGCGGCGTCAATATGAGCCCGAGAAAGGGAGCTGCTCATATTAAACTTTTAAATCTTGTCCTTTACATAAGTAAATGCTGGCTCATATTATACATTTTAAATCTTGTCTTTTCCCGAATTGAATGCTGTCCTTCTGGCTCATATTGTATTTTTCATGCGACTGCAAGGAGCATTTTTCCTACTTGTCCTATTTCATTTTTGGGAATGAGGGAATGTGTAATGTGTTAATATGGTTTATTGACCATAACATTAACGTATACTGTTAAACTAAATGCTACCCCAGCAACTTGAACCAGGAACTGGTTCACGGTTGAACCAGTTGAACCAGACGAGATACGGCGTCGACAATATGCTCATCGTGTTCAGCGACCCCGATTTACTATATAAGGGCAAGCTTTCAGGCAGTTTCAACTTGTCTATTTCAAGCTACAGAGCGTGCTGCGGCTGCAGCGCCGCAGCGCAGCACGATAGCAGCACCGCACAGCGACGAGGATACTCTCATCGTGTTCAGCGACCCCGACTTACTATATAAGGGCAAGCTTTCAGGCAGTTTCAACTTGTCTATTTCAAGTTACAGAGCGTGCTGCGGCTGCAGCACCGCACAGCGACGAGGATACTCTCATCGTGTTCAGCGACCCCGACTTACTATATAAGGGCAAGCTTTCAGGCAGTTTCAACTTGTCCATTTCAAGTTACAGAGCGTGCACGAGTGCTGCGGCTGCAGCGCCGCAGCGCAGCACGATGGCAGCACCGCACAGCGACGAGGATACTCTCATCGTGTTCAGCGACCCCGATTTGCTATATAAGGGCAAGCTTTCAGGCAGTTTCAAATTGTCTATTTCAAGTTACAGAGCATGCTGCGGCTGCAGCGCCGCAGCGCAGCACGATAGCAGCACCGCACAGCGACGAGGATACTCTCATCGTGTTCAGCGACCCCGACTTACTATATAAGGGCAAGCTTTCAGGCAGTTTCAACTGTCTATTTCAAGTTACAGAGCGTGCAGCGGCTGCAGCGCCGCAGCGCAGCACGATAGCAGCACCGCACAGCGACGAGGATACTCTCATCGTGTTCAGCGACCCCGATTTACTATATAAGGGCAAGCTTTCGGGCAGTTTCAACTTGTCCATTTCAAGTTACAGAGCGTGCTGCGGCTGCAGCGCCGCAGCGCAGCACGATAGCAGCACCGCACAGCGTCGACAATATGCTCATCGTGTTCAGCGACCCCGATTTACTATATAAGGGCAAGCTTTCAGGCAGTTTCAACTTGTCTATTTCAAGCTAAAGAGCGTGCTGCAGCTGCAGCGCCGCAGCGCAGCACGATAGCAGCACCGCACAGCGACGAGGATACTCTCATCGTGTTCAGCGACCCCGACTTACTATATAAGGGCAAGCTTTCAGGCAGTTTCAACTTTGTCCATTTCAAGTTACAGAGTGTGCTGCATGGTGCTGCTGCTGCAGCGCCGCTGCGCAGAACGATACCAGCACCGCACAGCGACGAGGATACTCTCATCGTGTTCAGCGAGCCCGATTTACTATATAAGGGCAAGCTTTCAGGCAGTTTCAAATTGTCTATTTCAAGTTACAGAGCGTGCTGCGGCTGCAGCGCCGCAGCGCAGCACGATAGCAGCACCGCACAGCGACGAGGATACTCTCATCGTGTTCAGCGACCCCGATTTACTATATAAGGGCAAGCATTCAGGCAGTTTCAACTTGTCTATTTCAAGTTACAGAGCGTGCTGCACGGTACTGCGGCTGCAGCGCCGCAGCGCAGCACGATAGCAGCACCGCACAGCGACGAGGATACTCTCATCGTGTTCAGCGACCCCGACTTACTATATAAGGGCAAGCTTTCAGGCAGTTTCAAATTGTCTATTTCAAGTTACAGAGCGTGCTGCGGCTGCAGCGCCGCAGCGCAGCACGGGAAAAAAAGGGGGGGGGGAACGAGAAAGGAGGAGGAAAAAGGAAGGGGGGGAGAGAAGGAAGGGAACGAAGGAAAAGGAGGAAGAGAACCAGAAGGGGAAGAAAAGAAAGAAAAGAAAGAGGAAAGAGAGAAAGAGGAGAGCGGGTAAATCAGGGTCCTTCGAACACGATGGCTATTGTCTGCAGTGCTGCTATCGTCTGCTGCGCTGCGGCGCTGCAACCTCTTCTGCTGGCGCTGAAAATGTTGAAACTGCCGAGAGAAACTTGCTTCGCGGGATGTTGTTGATTGAAGGTATGTGTCCGACCTAGCGCGTGCGCGTGTGCGCGCTGCAGCGCGTCTTGCACACTCTGTACTTGAAATGGGCAGTTGAAACTGCCTGAAAACTGCTGCCAAGTCGGGATTAAATAATTTGATGAGAACGTACCGTACTCACTCGTGCTGCGCGCGACTTTTGTACTGTATACCAAAAACATTTTGGTGGCCGAAAAACTGCCACAACTTTGCCTATAACAAAATCGCAGGGTCACTGAAATGTCCTCAAATCGTATTGCGGTACTCAATACCATCGTAGTTTTGAATTATAGTTTGCGTAAGCCGTAAATATATAATACGTAATTACGTAACTTCATAGTGTGATATTATCAATAGTCTAAGTAGCATGTTAAGTTACTCTGTGCAGGCTCCTGGAGGGGGGGGTGGCTCTGAGCAATGTCTATTTTGGCACGCACTGTAGTTACTATACGTTGGCATAGATTAAGTTGCGTACACAACATCGTTCCCAAGGCGTCAATATGAGCCCAAGAAAGGGAGCTGCTCATATTAAACTTTTAAATCTTGTCCTTTACATAAGTAAATGCTGGCTCATATTATACATTTTAAATCTTGTCTTTTAAGAAATTGAATGTTGTCATAGTGAAACATATTGTAGGTACCATGCGACTGCAGAGCATTTTCCTACTTGTATATATATATATATATATATATATATATATATATATATATACTTATGTTCGTGTTTGTCCGTTTGTTCATTTGTTTGGTTGTCTGGTTGTCCGTTTGTTCGTTTCCGTTTGTCAACAATGAATTAATGTATTTCTTATTTCATCGCTCCATTTAAACTTTCAAAACTTTTATTACGGAACTCACTCTTGCAAACTTCGAAATCGCGGCTGCGGCGTGTGTTAGGTTTTAAATTTTGTTCTCATAAAATTTTCAAGTTTGAATGTTTCTGAAAGTTTTATATTTTAGCTCAAAAGCATTCGCAATACTTTTAATACGTAATGCTACCCATTTGTTAACCTATCTTAATTGCTGAAAAAAATCAAGCATTAGCTTTCAATCTAAACAGTTTGTATAACCACGAAAAACAGTTATGAACAGCACAACAGTGTGAATCAGATCAAACTTTCCTCACAACAGTTAGGTGACAGAACTATTGGACTTGCATGAAAATGGCTGTACAGTCAGGCAAAAGAAGCAGACAGAAGCAAACAAATGAGTACAGCAGAAAACAGGCAAGCAGACTGAAATTGTGAACAGGCTTAACTCTGTCGCAGATCGACAGATCATTATTTCGTCTTGTTGAGGAAAGGTTGTTTTTATTGATGAAATAAGTGAAATCGATGACTGTCGTTTTGAGCCAGAGCAACCCACTTTAGGCCATGCGGCGGTGTTGGAATTTCTCTGCTCTCTTTGCTCTTCGGCGTATAAACTCCCAAAAAATCGTAGATGTCCTTGTCTGTCAGATCCCACTGTTTTTTATTTACTAGCTGCTTCATTTGTTTCTTGTTGTTAGGTCTGTAGAGATCGTAGTATGCTGTGAATGGTGCCACTTTCCAATTGAATTCGAAAATTGCCACTTTCACAATTTTGGCGATACATATCTACCCTTGAATTTTGATCATACCAAGATCATTGAAAATCGAGACCCATGGATTTGATAATTTATTAACAAGATTTAATTGTCGGCAGTTTTCCGCTTCCATTGTAGACGTCATTTTTGACACGTTCGATGAGACGGACAATTTGTTCGGTGATCTCAGTGATCTTTTTTGGCCTAAATTGCACTTTTTGCTGTACAACAAAATCTAGTTCATTTTGCCGGAAATTTCTGGAATGGCAATTTGACATGAAAACCGACAAGTCTAAAACGTTGAAAATGTTCAAATCGACAATTGACACCTGTTCTGGAGGATTCTAAAACTGAAAAGTTTGGTTTAAACTGAAAAGTTGGTGTACGGAAAGAGCAGCTGAACTCCAAAACGTTGAGACGTGGAGCAGCTAACGAGAGATGCTACTTTTACTTAACGAAAAGTTTGATGTCTGAAAAATAAATGTCTATGTTTACAGTAATCAAAAAAATATGTGCGAAAAGCAAAATGGCAAATAAAAGTACTGTATCTCAAATATGGTACTATCCGTGTTCTCAATGTGTTGAAATTTTGCCAAAATTCGGTAAAATTCGGTCAAATTCTGAAACTGTTGCAAATTCTACGAGACTAAATTTCGGCAACTTGGGGCCCAAAATCGAACTTGCAGTGTCGAACAGTACTGTACGCTACCGATCGAAATTGTGATGACCAATTTTATATTCGAGATGTTGAATTGGCTGAAATTTGTCAAATTTCCGACAAACCCTGTAATCTCAAAATTTGACAGTTTCAACTTTGAAAACTCTGAAAGTTTTGAAATCTCAAATCTCGGCCGATTTGAAGCTGAAATTTTGAAAAACTCGACACTTTTGAAAACATTGACCGAAATTGAATTTCATCTTGAAAAATGGCTTTTCTTGAATTTAGGTTTGAAAAGGTGGATTACCGGGCTGTCCGACCAACGAAAAGCCATATGTGAAATACAATATCCGATAAATTTACCCTTCACTAAATATAACATGTATGCCATCCTTGAATTGTGGTTTCACAATTTATATTTTCCGGCAAATTTTGGAATACTGTAATTTTGTAGCGTGATTACGCAATTCACGATTTGCTAGCAGTTCTCACATCTTGACTCTGCAATTTCGATAAAACATACTCTTGGAATGGTCCCACCATATTTTGACTATTATATTTTTTCATTTTCAATTTTTGTCACTGCATTTATATTTTTCGTGTAAGCTGTGGTAATAATTGTTTTGTTATAGTTGAAGTTGGTGACATGGATAAAGTTGCCAGCGGATATCGAGCTTATTGCTATGAACGCATAGAAGACTTGTATGGTAACTGCCGTATATAACCCGGCGTATAGCCGACCAATGGCGAGGTTTGAGATAAAGCGAAAACCGACTGGCAAGTTATCAGAAAAGTATGTCTGCAGTTTTGTTTTGATACATTTTTATTTTTACGTGCTTGTTTAGGGCAGTGCGATGACGGCAGTGGTAAGACATTCGACTTTACATCAGCTTGCAGATGCAGGGAAGCTTTCACAAATCCCCGAGAACAGAGCCAACCACATATCGATTTCGCCATTAGCCAGACCATCACCAAATGTTCGGTAAATGGCACCACTGTTGTGGAAGTGTAACAAAGGGCATAAAGCCGATGATCGACACTCCTTCCACGGGCATATCCACGTGATGAGGAACCGCCTCCCTGTGCTGCAGAAAAGGTGGAGATATTATGCAGGGATGCTCCACACTGGAGGCTTCACACTTTGTGAAGCTTTTTGGCTATAGTTTGCTTTCTGCAAAACCTTGTTCTGCTGCTCTGTACTATTTTTCACGTGGTCTAGGATAGAAACCAGTTCCAGCTTAGAATTACTTTTGGAAGACAACAATATTGGCATTAAAATAGATACCGTAAATGATGTTTCAGATGAAAATGTTTTGTTGTTGGGAGAAAAGTTTGCATGTTGATATTTGAAAATGCAAAAGTGATATCATGGAACCTACTCAGATATTATTTTCAAAATCATGGCCAAACAAATATTGAATATCAGTTTATATTTGCAAATTTCTATAGACTGACAAAGTTTTCAGAGCAGTCTAAAAGTTCGATTAAAAATCAATTGTCCAAACAACATTCTTTCCTATAACAGATGTTGAAACTTCCAGAACTTCTGGAACTCGGTGAGAAACATGCTGATGTTGTTGCCGGATTTATGGGTTCTGTGCGAGTTTGTTCTCATCTAAATTTCACACCAAGCCAATCACGACTTTCCTGGGACTTTTGTATGTTTTCAGTGCAATTCCCATGTGAGCATTGACCCTCTTGGGCTGGGTCCCAAAGTTCTGAAGTGTGAGCCTCCATCATGACGTGCCATGCCTCACCGTCATCTAGGCACTCACGACCCGGTGACGCGCTGTTGGGACAAAACAAAATAATATGTTTGCAACTACTGAAGACCCAAGGTTTTACGAATCGTAATATGGAGTTTTTCTGTTCGCTGAATCGGCACCGTCTGGATATTGCACCTTTAGATATGTAGCTAACGTTGTGAACTCCCACCACTGCCACGTTGTTGAAACTGTACTAATATGTGTTTTTGCACTTTGATGGTAAAAAATGGCCAATGTATATACTTTTTTGTGCTGCAGCAGCGTCGGCAAAAATGTGACAATCTCTGAAGCATTCGGTGGTGGCGGCCGACGAGCACGGAGCTCATTTTCGGTAATCCGTGCCATCGTATCAGTAACAATTTTTCCGTTGCGCACTAAAAACTACTGATTGCCCAAAATGCTGATTTTGTCTGTCGGCAAACTCTGTCAGCCATTTTTGACAAAAACAAATGAAAACATATGAAAGTTGCCTGCCGAGCCAATTTGTATTCACATAGAAATTTGTATTCACCTTGAAATTGCAACGAAACTGAAATTTTTAAAAAAAAAGCAATTGTCATTAAGTAATCGTGCTGGTGATTCCAATAAGTGAAATATGAAGAATCAAGTACAAACTGACTTTCCAGTAGAGAGCACATTCCAGAAACACGGAGCGTCTTTGACTTTACTCAAATTCTGTAATACGGTGGTGGTGGCGTTTTAATGCGGCCGTGTGCCTGAAATTAATTTGTTTTCTTTGGTTTCAGGACGCACAACTTGGCAAGAGCTGGAACCTCTCCACCTTGTTAGTCGGGGGGCCGGGCGTGGTGGCGCTTGTCCCAGCTGAGGAGGCGGAGGTTGCAGCAAGCTGTGATGGTGCCACTGTGCGAAACCCCGGATGGGCGCTCGGCTGCGTCCGCCGGCCTTCCAGGAGCCCACCACCATGGATGGTGGGGGTGGCGGCATGTTTCACCCTGCGCTCAGCGGCCTGGGACTGGAACTGCCTCAAGTATACAGAAGGCCATGAAAGCTATAAACTGCGACCTAACTCAACAACATGGCTACAGTGGCTTCGGCAACCACTCGGCTGGTGGCAGAAATTCAAACTTAAATTGAACGTTCCATTTAAATTGTATTGATTAATCTGTATATTGCCTACATTAAAGAAACTGCCCAAGTGTACTGCTGATTTGATTAGACCATAGGTTACAAAACGGAAAATTGTAATCTTGAATTTGTTCTGATCGATCTAAATTATTGTAGATTTTTGAATGTGCCAAAAAATGATTCTGGCAAAATTTGTATACTATATAAAACAAAGACATATTTTAGGCGTTTTCCGGTAATTTTTAACACCGAGTGTCTAATTTACAGTACCAACATCCCGCATATAATAGCACAATACGCAAACTTAGACGTCAATATACATCTTGCCAAACATTTATTAGAACTGGCCAAAATTGCTGCTCCACTAAACGTTAGTGTTCAGATACCACAACATAGGAAATTGCCCATATAATGTTGTGAACGTATAAGTGTTTAATCCAAATTGAATTTTAAAATTGGTTTTAGGTAAAATTAGCTAAACGAACGAAAACTATTTGACACTCGAAAAGGTAATGTGGTATAATATTCTGAACAACCCGGCAAGCTGAACTTGTCGATGAGGTACTTTAGGTTGTACATATGGTCTTCTACATTTTGTTGTTATGGTGTACTATATTTATCTAGATTTCACAGTGCCGATTTTCTATTGCCAACTTGTAGCGAAAATCTTCTTTGATCTTGCCAGTTAGTGTTGTTTCGGTAACTGTTTTAGTGTCCAACTCGGTTTCAATTTCAGTTTCAGTTTCAGGCCACCTCCCAAACTATTTCGGTTTACGAGCAAAACCTAATTTCGAGTGTTAGTCTGTAGTTTCAGTCGGAGTTTCAGTTTCAGTTCAATTTCTAGTCGAAAACCTGAATATACTACAAAGGATATGCTGAATAACTACAGAGTACAGAGAAGCAATAATGAAAAACCGCTTTTGGCAAATATCTTCATGTTTCCAGGGCTAAATTTTTATCCAATCTGAATTTCATTCAGCAATTCTTTCCTCCAAAATAGTTTCAGTGCCTGAAGCTGCCCTGAACCTAGTTTTCTCAACGCAATATCACTAATATCTTGTTCTCCTACACTGATAAGATATTTTAGTATCTAATTTAGAAGCTTTAATAATATCTTGAGTACATTGTATTGGACATGGTCCCACCGAGATTACAGACAGACCTTTCTATTTTGAAGTGCTCAGCCACTCGGCGCACCTGTTCAACCCATTTCCTCGCTGAGCAAACTAGTAGTTTTCCGCCGTGCCAACTCGCGATTGTCAAGCTTGAAAATGTTCCATCGTGCTCGGCAATGTGCTGATGAGAAAATTTCATCTTGCTGAATGGAAACTGTAGATTCGGTGTTGGAAATCAATTCACGGTAGGCCTATCAGTACCATGGACCCACATCACACCCCGTGACTTGCACACCTCGTGACCCACATGGCTGATATCAGAAGGTGGATGGGTCGGCAATTTTGCAATTTGCACTGTATAAACGAACGCATGTCAAAACCGGAGATGAGCAATACTCCATGCAAGCCCCGCGCGTATGCCGGTCATGGGGTAGGCACCTTGCAAGCTTTCGGTGAAACCTTGGGATGATGGCAGTGTGCTCGCAGCGTGCTCCCCAACATTGTTGTGTTGCCGGAAAATGCTTCTGTGCACTGGGCGGGAATTTCTCGTGGATATCTCTCCTCTTTTCCCTTCATCTCGATGCAATTTCCATTGTTTTTCAGAGTCAATGTTCCTCGTCTTCGGCCGTCTAATTTTCAGTGAATTTTCAGCTCATCTGGCAATTTCCGGAAATTCCCGTACATTTCCACAATGTTGAGACAATGTGAGCTGAAATTGATATGTTACTGGCATATGCAGTGTACTGTCTTAATTGTAGCGGTTAAAAAAATCTTGGAGCGACCCTACAGCTTCCTTCACGTTGGATCAGCGTGGTGGCGAACGGACCGGCGGCGGTTTCGATCGCCGCAGCCAGATCGAGCGCCGGTGCTGTGCTCATCTTGAACGGTGACCGAAGTCTGCGGCTTTGGCTCGGGGACTGAACCACGGCTCTGTCGTTTCTCATATCCCTGGCGAGGGATCGGCGGCGGACCCGGCAACCCGAGTCTCGTCGGCCATCTGGGCGACACCATTGGAATCTCCTGGATGTCGGAATTCGGGCCTCACGTTCACAGACCGGCAGCCGCGCGCGCTGAGAGGGCAAGTGCGCGAGCCGAGACGGAGCACCTGGTTATCTGTGAGAGCAGAAGA
>JASAND010021974.1:0-45648 GCA_030248195.1 Trissonchulus latispiculum
AACGTAGAGATATCTCTAATAAGTATATATATATATAAAAGCTCAGACCCTAGACGTACTATATCAACTTTAGGGAACCTAAAGCTGAACAACAGGAAGTTTGACAGGCGCATCTCCAAATGGCTTCAAGCGATTTATATTAACCACGGATGGGTCACCCAAGCCGTTGGTCGGACCAATGCGATAATTGGTAAGCGAGATCTTTTCCAGGATCCGATACGGGCCATCATACTTCGGTCTTAGCTTCTTGCTAAGTCCAGCCGGCACGTTCTTGTTCTCCACGTTCAACATAACCAGGGACCCTGGTTTGTATTCCACTGGCGTGGCTTTCTTATCATACCGGACTTTGTTGATATTCGCTGCTTCCTGTAGCATTTCCCGTGCTATCCTCCAAGCTTCTCCCAGATGTGGCAACAACTGATTTCGGACATCATCATATGTCTCGACAGGGTCGTCGCCGTGGTTCTGGAAGAAATTATCCAAGGGGTACCGGTAATCCCGACCGGTCATCAGGAAATACGGAGTTTCCTGCGTAGAGCTGTGGACCGTGGCCCGATAGATGGAAAGGGCCCAAGGTAGATAATCATCCCAATCCGTCTGATATCGGTCCACATATTTGGTAATCAAACTACGTAGCGTCCGGTTAAACCGTTCCACTACCCCGTTAGTTTGCGGATGGTACGCTGTGGTCCGGAGGCGCTCCGACCCAGTCGCATCCACTTGGGCCGTCATGAAGGCTGACATAAAATTAGGGCCCTGATCCGTTAGAACGCGACCTGGGACGCCCCAGCGGGCTACAAACCCATTTAGGTACCAATAAGCCGTCGTTTCAGCCCGCTCGTTCGGCATCGCGAAAGCTTCAGCATACCGAGTCAGGTAGTCGACAATACACAGGACACAGGTATTGCCTCGTTTGGTTTCCCGATGGGTGAAATGCATGACATCCATGGCTATCACCTGCAAGGGATATCGGACCACGACGGTATTTTGCATAGTTGCCTGATGACGCCGTGGCCCATGATTAAATTTAGCGCAGGGTTTACACTGCGCAATATATTCCGCCAAGTCCTGTGACATGCGAGGCCACCAGTACTTAGATGCCAAACTAGCATAGGCCGCTTTGTGGGCCCGATGTCCACCTGTCGTAAAATGTGTGTGGACCTCCTCGAGCAGCTTCTCGCGTTCGTCGCGTGGTACCACGAGCGTAGGGAACGATGAGCCTCGCCGCATACCCCGTTCGTCTAGATAATCCCGGTAAAGAACCCCATCTTTGATATTAAACGAAGACCTCAGTTTCGTCAAGACCAATGCTTCCTGCTGGTTTTCCGGCAGTCGCTTTTGTTCCAAAAAGTCCAATAAGACGGCAAATTCAGGTTCTTCGCGAAGTTGCCGCTTCCAACTGAGCACCGTTGGCGGGCCAGGAGGTACTGCCGTCAAGGCATACACCTCAGGTGGATACATAACCTCCAGTGCTTCCTGTTCGCTATCAACCGCTTCTTCAATTGGCCATAGACGCGACAGCGCATCCGGGACATGGTTTTCCCTGCCCGGACGATATTCCACAGTGAATTCGAATTCCAGCATACGTGACGCGAACCTAGCCAATTTTCCTGATCCCAATGCCTTGAAGTTATTCAGCAGATCCCTTACAGCCATATGGTCCGTGCGTAGGACAAACTGTTTGCATGAGAGATAGTGCCGAAATTTTTGACATCCCCAGAGGGCCGCGAAGGCTTCCATTTCGGTTGCCGAATAGCCTTTCTCACCCTGGGTCAATGTCCGACTGGCATATGCTACTGGTCTTTCCCGTAGCACACGAGGCCCATTCGGTTTGTCGTAGCTTCGTGGGACCGAAAACTGCTGCTCCAGGACTGCTCCAAAGCCACGCTTGCTGGCATCGGTGGACACATAGAAGGTTTTCGAAAAATCAGGAAATGCCAACACTGGAGCTGTCGTGAGATGCTGCTTCAATGCTTCGAAGCTTTGCTGGCATTCCTCGGACCAAAGAAAGGGGACCCCTTTCTTAAGAAGGTCGGTCAGTGGAGCGGCCACTTTCGCGTAGTTAGACACAAATCGGCGATAGTATCCGCACATTCCCAGAAAAGCACGAATACCCTTCACATCAGTAGGGGGAGGGAGCTGAGAAACCGCTTTAACCTTGTCTGGGTCCACGCTGATACCATTACGGCCCACGTAATGGCCTAGGAAAGGGACCGCTTCTCGGGCAAAACAGCATTTCTTCAGCTTGATTCTCAGTCCATTATCCCGTAAACGCTGGAGGGTCGACCTCAGCATAACCAGGTGAGAATCAGGATCAGGGGAAGGGATCAAAACGTCATCAATATAGACTGGGAGATCTGTAAGGACCTTTTCCATAATGCGCTGGAAGGTCGCCGGAGCATTGCAGAGACCAAAGGGCATAACATTCATGTGAAAAAGGCCCATATGTGACACAAAAGCCGTCTTTTCCCTATGCTCCGGATAGACCTCCACTTGCCAATAACCCGCGGCCAAATCGATTGTCGAAAAGATGACCGCACCTTGGAGTTGATCCAAGATCTCATCTATCTTCGGTAGTGGGTAGCTGTCTTTCTTCGTGATCTTATTAAGTCGCCTGTAATCAATTACCAACCGTGTCGTACCATCCTTCTTGCCGACAAGGATACATGGGGAGGACCAAGGGCTAGTGGAAGGGGAGCAAACTCCCTCTTCAAGCATAGCCTTGATATGCTTTTCGATTTCCGCCTTATCCTTCGGGTTATACCGATAGGATCTGCCCTTTACTGGGCCATCCTTACCAGTGTCGATGACGTGTTGATCGACTTTAGTTCGGCCCGGGTTACCAGGACGAGCTACCACATCGTAAAATTCCACGAGTAGATCCCGTAGCTTCGCTTTTCCCACGTCGTCCAGAACCATAGAGTCGAAGTCGACGTTTTCGTCAATAAATTGCTGTCGTTCCTCCCACGACGGCATAGGCTGGGTTGTCATCTCGTCGGCGGAATAATGCATATCATTATAAGCTTGCAGACCTCGGTCAGACAGAGCAGGTGGCTCTTCTGTACCCCATGACTTGTCTGACTGTACGGCACACACGGTGGGGTCCACCCATCGTGGTATATTGGCAACAGGCCCAACGTAATTCACCATTGGCGGGGTACCCCCAGGGTTAAAAGGGGCTAAACGGTCAACTTCCTTCAGGGCATGTTGTAATTCGCCTTCCTGAACTTGCGTCGCCGGGTGTGAGACCCAGCTAGTCATCTGCGTTCTAGCTTGGACGAAGTTCACACCCAATTCCGTTGCGTACCGAAAGCCCTGACGTTCCGTTATAGTCGTAACTGGCTCGGCTTGGCCCAGAGGTAACCCTTTAGGCAAGTGTATCGTCCTATCAAGTGGGTTGTAGACCTTAATATAGTTCACCTGTGGTGAAACCTCGAGGATCCCGGGCACCGGATAAACCTCGAAAATTTCCATCAGGTCCCCTGACGGTTCGAAGACCACAGTTTGTCGTTCCTGCGGATTTTTCGCTCCATCTACGAAACAGGAAACCGGCACCATAATGTTAGAACGGGGAGGCAGCTTCCGCGTTTCTCGCATACAGTAAAACACACTGCAGGACACTGCAATGCTAAACCGATTAGCCAACGCCTGCAAGTCACCCGGGGTCAATAGTGGCACCTTCTTCCTGTCACACATGAGGACATGTTGGTGAGGAAAAACCACCCACTGATGTGCTGCTTGGAAGTCATATCCAATGATGAAATCATGTTGAAGCCCATTAGCCACACTGAAGGTGTAAGAGTAGTCCACTCCATGGACCTTAAAGGTAATTTTACATTCGCCCAGAATCGCCAAACTTTTGTCCTCGGCGGCTGTGGCTACCTCAGTTGCTTTCGTTAAGTCCAGATGTAATTGCCCATTAGTATTCACCTGGTCAAAGAATTGTTTAGACATCAGGCAGATATTAGCTCCTGTGTCCAAAAGAGCCAGTGTCTTCAAGCCTTTAACCTCTGCTATCACATACGGGCTTTTCTTCACCGCGATTTGGGTACATTGAGACACAAAGAAGGGAGATGAACCATTAAGGACAGACAACACTGCCCTATTTAAGTGTTTGTCCGTGACGGGAGGGTCCTCGTTAGGTTGTTCGGTTTCCGACTCAACCACGTTCGTTTCCGTATGCGGGCGAATCGACCTCAGCACGGCTGCTGTCTGTTCCTCCATGAGTGAGAAATCAGGCTCCTCAAGAGATTCCGAATCGAGAACTACAATTTCGTTTGGGTCATTCAGACGCTCTCCTCTGCGCTTACGCTGCTTTTGAGGAGGGTCTTCGCTCCAAATAGGTTGCTGCGGTTCCCGCAAGCTACCCGTTTTCTCCAATTCGAGAATCCTGGCATAGTCCTTTTGGATGAATTCGCCCAGCAGGTCGTCGAAATTGTCGACGGCTTGATGTACTTTGTCCACGATGACCTGCATATGCTTGCCCAATTCATTCACTTGTTCTACTGTAGCTGCGGTCTCGTTTTGGGCCAGCTCTACAGTTCGGCATAGGTCGGACCAACCACACTGGACCCCTAAATATTCAACTTCCCCTAACAGGGTATACCTGTTCTGGGTCGGGACGGGAGCCGTCGCCGTGTTAGGTTGGACCTTGGCTGGTTTTCGGACTTGGTCCCATGTACCCGCTTTGTTCTTGCGCAATTTAAGCGGTGGTACCGAAAGCTCTGAGCGTTTTTGGCCAGTCTCTTTTATCCGCTCTGGACCTGGACCTTCATCCGCTGTTCGCCACCCGTCCTCATCCTCAGACAGTGGAGGCTGTGGGTGAACATCCACGGTCACCTGAATAGGCCCTGAACCTTCATCCTCTTCGTCAGATGTAAGCTGTGGTTCAGTCAATTCCCGCCTGGTTGGCCATGGGTTGAGTTGTTTCTCCTTTCCTGGAGGAGAAGCTCGGGTAACCACTATGGCTGGCGGGTCACCCGCCAACCGGGGTGGATCGTCTGTATCCGAGGATTCCGACACTGCCTGCCAGTCATCACCGTTCCTAACTCGAGGTCGCCTCCGAGTGGATCGCTTACCGGTGACCCCAGGTGCCTGGGTGTCCCCAGTGCTTACAGCTGAAAGCCCCTGGTTGTCCCCAGTGCTTACAGCTGGAAGCCCATTTGCAGGGTCCTGGTCCTCCCCAGGGCTTATGCGATCAGCCCCAGTCACTGGCTCTGGAGTAGTCGTGCGTATTAGTAGGCGGTGCAACGGCGTAATAACCCGAATTGGATCCGTTTGGACTGCGACGGAGGTAGAGGTTTTCCTCTGTCGACGGGGTGCCGCCTGTTTAGCCTGATTCGCTCGAGTTTGTGCAGCCATAGCTGCATTCGCCTCCTGTGCTGCCATCGCTTGCTTCACAATCGGAAGCTGGTCCCACTGGGTACCAGGGGCCTTCTTCCACCGCTTCCGGTACGGCACGTTGTACCTAGCAGCCGTCGAACCGCCATCACCAAAGGGCTTCACATCCCGACGCCAGCGGTTCCAAAATTTATAGGGTCGCTGGTTGCCATAGCCGTCATAATAAATATCCCCTCCGTCCGGATAACCACCATTTTCCATAATCACATGATGAGGGGAAACCATTCTGCCCTTCTTCGCTTTTGCTTGCAAGATTTACACTTGCAATCGGGATCGGGGATAGGCTGTGGGTGACGTTTGACCCCCCGTGGTGTTGGGGTAAATTCCATATGGGGGATCGGGTTGACTTCCGAGGTTTCCTCGTTGTCAGCCCAGTCACTATCTGAATCACTACTCCAAAAACCACCGCGATTATAATAGGGCTCGTCGTCAGTAGGGGTTACGTTAGTATTAAAAGACTGGATTGACATCACTACATTACCGGAAGGGGCAGCTGGGACGGGACACGGGTTCGGGTCTACTGCCCGCGCCCCGGATTCTCGTTTCCCTGAGGTGGGAAACCATGATAGCGCAGGGGTCCAATAATACCACGCCCCCATTGGCGCGGTCGTAGTTGTTGCTGTTCCTGGTTACCGTGCTCCTGCCCTTGAGGGTTACCCTCTTGATACCGTCGTGGAGCCTGTTGACGGGCCGGTCCCTGCTGTCGCAGAGCTCGGAGGTGCTCCGGGCACTGACGTTGTCGATGTCCTATTTGGTGGCAAGTCCAGCACCGATTGGAATCCCCTTTGTCCCGGTTGTCGCTCATTGGGCTGAGCCTGTGCGCCTTGTCGTGGATATTGGGACGGAACGCGGCCCTGGTTCACAGCACAGCATTCCTGGGTCCCCGCTTGGACTGCATAAGCAACAGCTGGCTGTTCCTTTTCCATTTCGCCCTGGACTGTTTCCACTATATGCAATGCCCTCGTGATCAGATCGTTTTCCCGGACGTGTGGCCAAAACTGGACTTCAGCCAAAGAAGCCGCCAGCCTAGCTCGCAGCTCTGGTCGAAGCCCACGTCGAAACTGGGCAACCAGTTTCTTTTCCCTGTCCATGGCCGGTTCGTGAGGGAACGCCTTCACGGTCAAAACGCGTAAGGCAGCTACGAAGTCATGCGCCTGTTCGTTGGTCTGCTGGTAACGTCCATAGAACTGTTCCGCGTATTGTTCCGTGGTGACAGGGAGTGGTTCATATAGCTGACGCAATAGGGCCACCAAGCTATCGAAGTTGTCCGGAGGACAAGGGCTCATTGCCTCCTTAACCCTTTCATCAAGCAGCGTCCACAGGATCCTGTACTTGAAGGTTGAGGGAACCTCATAAACCTTCACTGTAGCCTCGAAATTAGCCAGCCAACTTGAAAGCTTTATGCTGCTTTTCGGTCCTTGAAAGGGTTTCATGCCCTTGAACCCTTTTAAATGTTCTCCCAGTTGCTTGGCCGTACCGTAGGAGGCAGCGGGTTCCGCCGCTGGCAGGTGTTGCGCGGATTGAGTCAGCCCAGGTGGTTCCCATCTGGACTCCGAAGGCGTATGGTTCTGTTGGGAGTATTGTCCGGAAGTCGTCAACCGCCGCACTGGTGGAGGAGGGGTGGGTTCCCTCGAAGGGGCCCTCCGTCGTGCTGGCTCCGCAGGCGGATTAGGCCGGGCCGGAGGTGGGGATTCCCAAGAGTCATCCAGGTCAATAAGTGGGGCCTCTTCTGGTTGCCTCTGCGGTCGTGGAGGCGGAGCGGTGCTGGAGCTAAACGTACGGTTAGTCCGTCGTCTACCCATCTGATAAGGGGGAGGCCCAGCATCTGGGTCATCCCGTGAAGTAGGCCAAAGTGCCAACATTTCCCTGCAAACCCTTGGAAAATTTTCCTCCAGTGCCTGCCACGTGACTGCCGGGAGTTCCGCCAGCCACTGTGTGAGCAAATCCCTGATGGCATAATATTCCGGCTCTGTAAACCGCCTCGGATGAGCTGGCTGCACCATATCCTGCAAGGGGTTGGCCCTCCGAGCGGGTACCGCCGGTGGGTTAGCCAAGGGAACCACCCATTTGTCCATTGGCCCCCGTGCTTTGCGGGCCTCTTTTTCTTTAGACCCTCCTTTAGCACCCTCCTGATTCGCTGTTGGACTAAGCAGGTTGATCTGCACCGTGCTTCTATGAGTTCGTCGTGGGGGAGTAGTCGGTTCCGGGTCCCGGCGAACCGGCTTGTCCATGAAAAATGTCCCTTCGTCATCCCATAACAATCCACCGGAAGGGGACTGGGACCAATGCTGGCTTTGGCGCCTTCGAAGAAGGCTACTATCCGATCCCAGTCGAGGACGTTGGTATTCCTGTTGTAAGCCCTGTTCTATATCATCAACGATTTGTTTCAGGCCTCTCCAGTCAGAAAGTTCGGAGATCGGAGGGGGTCCTCGGTTTTGCTGGTGCAAGCGATTTGCCAGCCCATGTCCAATATGCTGTAGCTGAGCTTTGAGGGCCTCCAACTGTTCCTTAGTCTGTGCCTCCAGGGTACCTAAAGGAACAGGTTCCTTCTGTCCCCGTTGGGAGTCAGTCCCAGCTCCGATTTCATCCGACGATTTCGAAGCGCCCCCTGTCTTGAAGAGTTCCTCCTCTTCTTCCTCTGCCGGTGCTGTATCAACTGCTTTGGGGTCCTTTGATCTCGTGACCGGAGGGCGGTAGCTGCCTGGATTCACGGCAGGGCCCTGATTTGTCGCTCCTCTCCCAGCACTGGTGGTCGACGCCAGGCGGGTTCGTCTGGGTTCCCCAGACGATGTTCCCTTTTTGGTAGGGTCCTCAGAATTTTCGGTCGGTTTCGGCATATTCAGGAATACTTGAGATCACAAGAGCCAAGGACAAAATATATACGTATAAAAAGGATAAAGTATCTTACGTCGAGTTATGATACGGGTCTCTAGAAAAAAAATGTTATAGTTAAACCTAAAAATAAGGGGGTTAGCAAATTATACAGACAAAATTTGTACCAGGTTAAAATAAGCGAAACAACTAGTAATAAAATGGCTAGTTAGAAGCAGTATAACAAGAAAACTACACAGGAAAATTACACAAAACACCCTGATTAGAAAAATAAACTGCGCAAAAGGGCGCTACAAAATACAGAAAAAGCCCAAAAAGCCACACAAATGCACTAGAACAAAACGTAAATTGGGTCAGAGCGCAGGTAATAGACGCAATAAACCCGCATAAAATACACCAAAATCACAAAAAAAATTACAGCTACACCCCCAATAATAATACCAGAATGACCACAAAAACCCCAGGATACGTACAGAAATTCACAAAAATTGGTCCCCACAATACGTACAATTACACAAGAAAACTAGAGAAAAACACGAAAAAAGTTTCAGAAAAATAATCGAGAGGTCGGGACTGGCAGCCTAATGTAATGCTAGTAGAAGGTGACCTGACTACTAAGCACTACGGGATGGGTACTGCGCGCAAGGATACGACAGACCTGAAGGAGATGTTGTTCCAGTCGACCTGTAGCAACAACCTCGCCAAAACTACTGGAACAACTGTGGCCCTAACTCAGAAGTAGATACAAAACAATACCACAAAAATACGCTCAACCTAACCTCAGACTGCCAGATTTCTAACTACCTAACTGCCTACCGAACAATAAATACTAAGACCTAAGCTACAAATACTTGGAGACCATATTTAATTTTTAAAACCTAACTAAACAAATTGTTCTTACAAAACAGAAGTTCACAAGGATATAAAAAATATAACGGATCGAGTACACCAATTATACTTTAACAAACTTTCGGTTTCACTACTTACTAATTACCACTCCGGACAGTTAGAGAAAAGAAGACAATCAAGAAAATCCATAAGATCCAGAGTACATAAATATAGCGAATGATAAGAAGGGCTGATCTGGCCGGAGCGACCAGATCGGGGGACGGTTATATATAAAGACAGGGGGAAATCCAAACAGTACAGAGGCAGGCAGTAAAAGTAAACAGAGACTAGGGATTCCTAGACAATTGGGACTGCAGCAAAAGAAAACTAAGGGGGAAGCTTGTGTATAAAAAGTACGTATATGTAGAAGTTCGCTCAAACCCGACCACTCGACATGAAAGAAAAACTTATAACTGAATAACTTTCTGTTCTTGCGTCAGACCACCCCCCTAAGTAACCAATCAGCGTAGAGTATTGATTTTTGAGGGAAGCCTGGAAAGTTCTGATTGGATGGAGGTTCCTATCTAGTTTTGCTAAACGACAGCGCCGCCTAGCGGCTAAATAAAAACACGTTACAAAAAGACTAGTTTAGGGGCAGATCTCAAACACATGAATTTCACACACACATTTCTCAACATTTTCAAAAGTACACACACACACACACACATTCATAAATCAGACACACTAAAAACACCCACCCATTACACGGGATCATCAATACAGGACGATTGATTGCCATATTTATTCAGTCTACTGATATCTTTATTCGTCCTGAATTTATGGCTATCAACTGTCACTAGTCCCTCCAAAATTGCATCACTCGGATTTACTGTCAGGGTTATTCTGAGCAGATTTGGTTTCTTCGGTGACCCCTTTTTGCTTGCAACGCTGATCGAATTTACGCTTGTGACATTCTTTAAGCTCAGCTTAGCACACTGTGACTGTGATTTTAGCATTTCATTAACAGTCAGCACAACGTTTTCAGCAGCGGTCGCCAGAACCTCGCTGGAAACGTTGGCTGGCTCAACCTGCGTACAAGTGCAGTATTTGACCGGGATTCCCGCAGACAGGCAGGTTCGATTTGCAGGAATCTCGTACAAATGACTGAGTCCGCGTGATCCTAAATTTCGCTGACTTCCATTGAAATTTCCATTCAATATGTCGATCAGCGTTTCGTAAACGTCGAAATTGGACGATAAACGATAATGATTGACTAGCAAGTTTTGGCGAATTTTGGGATAAATCCGGAAAAACCAGCTTGGAAAATAAAACTGAAGCATTGGCATATTTTCTTCAATTTGACCGAATAAACTTTTTCTGATATCGGAGTGTCTATGTCCGTGATCCCCCATAAAAATCACTATTGTTTCGTTCAACAAATGTTTTGTCATTGCGGTTTGAAACAGTTGCTCGATCATACGGTCGGCCTTTCCTAAAGGTTCCTCATATCCGTGACTAAGTTCGGTGTGAAAAAAATACGTAAATAAACGTCGGCTGCGACCGTATTTTTCGAGCACTTTCAGTAGCGCGTCCAATTGGTACGTGATCGTCGCATTGTTACCGAAGCAATACTCCGACGCTTTTGCGGGACCTTTGCTATTTCGATGATCCAAAAGATGTTGAAACAGCGGTCGGTAGTCGATATCTACCGGTTTCTGGTGAAATCCTTTGCGCAAGTAGGTAAATAGACCCCACTGAATCTCGTCTTCGATATAGACCGTTGTGTAGCCTCGCTTGGAAAAGTTTTTCCAAATTATCGGAAACTCATCATAGTGTCCGTGAAAGTTGAAATTCGGGAATTCCCCCGGCATTCCCTCATCTTGGTCGTGCGTGCGTTTTCCCGTTAAAACCGCTGCCATGTTTGGAAACGAATTATCGGCGATTTTATTGTATCCATACATAACAATGGTACCCATTTTGTTCCTCAGAAATTTATGAGTTTTCGGTAGTCGTCTTCGAAACAGCGAAAGAGAAGCACTCTCTAGAACGAAGACGAGAACTGATAGATTTTGATAATTTGGTTTTTCGGCCGCTGAATGAAATCTTCTTGGAGCGGCATAGACATTGAAGTAAATAGAGTGGGTCAGAACATTTTTTCGATAGCAGATGGCTTCAAATAAGTCGCTAGTCTCGGGTAAAACCACAAAATCAACAAGCGGTTGGCGATTTCCTCGTTTAATCGATCTATCCGAATATCCTCGATCAAAACTGTTCCAGAAACATTCCACTGTCATATTATTTGCTGAAATTTCAGATTTATTCAGATGAAGGGTTCGATTTTCGTCCAGGTAGGTTAGAAATGGCTGGACTTGAGCGCAATCGAATTTCCCGGATTCTGCGAGATATCGTCGGATTGAGGGGTTCCAAGGGTTAAGAATCGGAAATCGACAAGCCAGGTCAATATCCCGGGAGTGACTCAGACCAAGCTCTGCCAAGGATAAGTAAGCATCTAAATAAAATAAAGAATAAAATAAGATAAATAAATTGCAAATTTGACAAACTTAATGACTAACTTGAATCTGATATGAAGACACCGGCCAAAATTGGCCACCAAGAATTTTTGGTTCGACCGTAGCATAGTTATCATTTTAATTTGAATTTTTGAATGAGCCAACGTTATTTTTGATCCACACTCGAGGCTTGAAAGTTCCAACTCCGTAACTCAGGATCTTGAAACTTTTTTAGAAAGTCTGGTGGAAAATGGTGACCGAAGTGCTGCCGAGGCTGGCTTGCTGGCTCTTGAATGAGGTAGCAATTAGAATTTTTTAGCTGCACTCGTTGAAAACAGGTGTAAGAAGCCAGGATTTAAAATGGTAGCGATGTTTCCGGCACTGAAACTGAAACTGAAACTAGGTTTCAGGTTGTACAGGTTTCGGTTTCAGGCCCTGAAACTGAAACTAAGACTGAAACTATTTTGGGATGAGACCTGAAACTGAAGCTGAAACTGAAACTATTTTAGGCTGCCGACTGCAACTGAAACTGAAACTGAAACTAGATTGGGTAAAGACCTGAAACTCGGACTAAAACTAGTTTCAGTGTTTTCTCAAAACATAAAGATTTGAAGGTTTTAAGTGGTTTTTTGTTAATACTCTGCAGTAGGAGTATAAATAATCATAAATTTATGCATTATGTCTCAGGGCTGGAAACTGCAGTTTTTCGAATGAACTGAAACTGAAACTGAAACTATTCTGGGAGAAGACCTGAAACTGAAACTGAAACTGAAACCGTCTTGGACCGCCGACTGAAACTGAAACTGAAACTAAAATCTGTTATACTGAAACAACACTACAAAATGGTCGGATTAAACAAGTTAATTTTAGTCTGTATGCATATATAAATTGAAAACAGTTATCAAGAATTTAAGTCGGTCAAATGTTAATTCGTTTAGTCCGACTTAATCTGTCATGAAACAGGTCCTAAGTGACTTTTCAAGAAAGAGTAGAGTAGATTAGAGTTCAAGTTAACTGTTTCATTCAGCTCGTCTAGCTTCCTTTTACTCCGCTTGACTCTTCCCTAAAATACGATTTCGGTCAATTTCTTCATGACATAACGTTACTTACTTGAATCCCAAGAGCATAGTATCAAGCAGAGTAAACCTGCTGCCACCAATAAGCAAAACATAAACAAAAAGCGATATCGGCTCATCCCGCAGTTGGCTTGGGCTTCAAAATCTTGTAATACTATCCTGAAAGAAAACAATATCTGAGATCTGTTGCATGAGTGAAAGGATTTAAATGAAATTTAAATTTAAATGAAACTTAAATGGAATTTAATTTAAATAACACGCTCCGTGTTACCCCTTGGTGTACCATGACGCACATGGGAGCCATGGAAGTTCAGGTCCTAACCGAACTGCTATGAAGCACCGGTGCGTCATGACTCCTAACATTTCAATTGAAGACATTTCCATGGCATTATTTCGACTGCATTGCGAATGCGCAGAGCTGAAATCTGACAGTATAACAAAGAAGCACTTGTGTTTCCATAATAAAGTATAAAGTTGAGCTCAAAACTAGCATTTAAACAGTTGCTACGAACGATGCAGACAGCACTTCCAAAGGTATGCTTAGGAAAAGACCGAAGAATTCAGAAGTACGTTAAGTCTTTGCTCAGAAACCTTAAGAAATTGCAAATAACTGCGCCTCGTCAACGAAAAATTATGGAATCGAGTACCGATACGAAAATTTTAAAAGACAACAGCTAGCCTGGCGGCCTCAGACTACTAAAGACAAACTGCTAGCTTAAATCTGGACGTCTTTGTAGTTTTGATTCGGATCGTTTCTTGATTAGTTTTCTTGCCGTTTCTTATCGGCTTCTTATTTGTCTCAGTGACAACAAACTTTATTGCTTTTTTATTGCCAAAAGGACATGATAGCTAAACGACCTTTTCGGGGGGCGAGTTAGAGAGCTAAATGAGCTAAATTTAACTCAATCCATTTGCGCGGGGGAAGGGAAAAGGCGGGGGGGGTTAAACGGCGTGGTAGAGAGAAGAACTAAGGGAAATTTTACGGATTTGGTTGGGTTTTAGCGTAGTTTTGTTTTTAAAAAGTAAATGAAAAATTGCGGGGTGGATTGTTGGGGGGGGTGGGGGGGGGGAAAACAAGGTGGTGGGTGGTGGTGGACCCCCGGAGGGGAGGGGGGGAAAATACAAAAGAAAGGGGGGGTATGCTGTCTTGGGGAGGGGTGGGAGAGGGGGTGTAGTGGATATAGGTGTATATTGTGTATGTGTGTGTAACGCTCAACACTTCTTCTTTCGCCTAGCTATGTGCCGGCTTGTTGCCACATATGCACTAGTTGGTCGGGGAAGGTTGGGTTGGGCTGGGTCTGTTATTCTATTGGGAGTTCCCCATTTTACATGTATGTGTTACACTGTAATTGGTTGGGAGGGTTTACCTAAGCCCCGCCTCCTGGGGGGTCTCAAATATTTCTCTCCCTTCCCAACTCAGTGTTGGGTTTCCTTTGTCACGTTTGGCTGTTTCTCCCCACTGTAGTTATTTTGTGTGCATTCGCCTTTGGGCTTCCCTTGTCAACACAGTTGGGTCCCCCACCCCACCTGTATTTCCGCGCTCTCCCGGCTCCTGTGTAAGGTATTGTTTCCTTGTACGTATATGTAACAGCCAGTACGGCCTTGTCTAGCTACGTATATTTCTGTTATACTTGCTATTCTTGTGTTGTGTACTTTATATCATTTATAACTGTGTCATTCCGGCCTACGCGCCATTATTAAACCACATATATTTAATTGTGTTGCTAGGGCTTTATTTAGGAATAGCTAGGTTAGTTTGTACGTGTAACATCTGTTACTGGCGAGGCTACCCCGGACTGGCTCTTGATCGGCCAGGCGCGTTTATCCATTGGGCGCAGTTCCAGTAGCAAGTCGTTGGTAATTCGCTATAATTACAACACTTCCGCTACATTAGTCTGCCAGGACGTAATCTGGTTCTTCTGGGCGTATTTTTTTTCTTCTCCTTTACGGTTTCGTTTGGCGATCGGGAGAAAGGGCAGTACGCCGCTCCCCAACGATTTCGATACGACCTGTGATTACCTGGAATTTATCTGAAGCGACAATTGGAATTTGGAAAGGCAGTACGCCGCTCCTGAGATTCGAACCTACGTTTGTTTCGCGACTTTTCTTCGTCAGAAGAGTCATATCAGGATCGACGCTTGCGAACGGCAGTACGCCAGTACCAAATTTCAAACGCACGTATTACGAAATCCAGGAATTCGGGCCGGCAGTACGCCACTCATAAACCCGAATCGCCACGACCACCCAACTATAAGAACAGTACGTTCGTCCTGCAATTGTCTGCGCCGTTTTTTACGAATCTACGTACCTAACTTGCGCTTTCCTACGCTTACGAGAGCGAAATCGCCGGTATTTTCTGTACATTGTCTGGGTTTGTATACGTACGTATTGTTTCTCCTTTTATCTTTTTGTACTGTCTAGTACTGTAACCGGCCTAAACGGCTACGTAACTTTTGTCCTTTGGTCATTGTTACTGTATACGTATATAGGCTGTAAAAATTTCTATATCCTTTGTCTACGTACGCCCAATTTTATTTACACAGCTGTATCACGTTAGTCTGTCTACACAGTTTTGTACAGGTCATTGTCGTTTGTCCACGTTATACAGTGGTCTTATCTATCCTATACATTAGTCTGTGTATCTGTATCTCTTATTTTGATCTCTGTGTAATTCTCGTGTGTTTTTCTCTTTTTGGGGTACATTATTTGAGATAATTTAGGGACCTTTTTCGGGATTATTTTTCTGAGATAGGTATAATTTTCATTATAATTCTATAATTTTATTTATTATCAATTTTAATTCGTAACCTGGTTTCTTCTTTGTATTTATCTATAATTATACTTGTCTAATTTTATTTTCTCTTTTAGGTCTCGTAAGTCCCTACCTTTTCTGTCTAATTTTAATAATAATTATCTTTAATTTTGTATTCTCATTTTAATTTTCATTATCTTTGGGGTACGTACGTATATTTGTGCTGTGCTTTTTATTCAAGTACTTCAGATAAGAAATTTTCTTGGTTATGGAGAAACTTACCGAGAGACGTACGTCCAGACGCTTGCACGAAAAAGCCGTGCGAGAAGCCTCACTTGCCAATAGACGAGATCTGGAATCTTGTGGTTCATCATGCGTGGGCTGTCCGTCCATGCGTCCGAAGTCGAATTCTGTCAACGCCAAGCCTTCGAAGCGTCTGACGACGCAGCTGGCTCGTGCCAGGGCAGATTCGCTCCCCTCGAAACCGGTCAGTTCGACCAATCTGGCTCCCTTTCCTGATTTCGTTGGTCCTAATCGTCAAAGTGGCCGTCGCGAGTCCACTTCGTCATCCGTGTCGACGGAATTCGGCAGCGCTCGTGACGTATTCGACGATCCTGAGGAAGAAACCACCCAGTACGGGCCGGACGCTGATTCTCTAGCGAACTTCGACTCTACGCACAATCAGCCTACCGGCCTGTCAGGCCAAATTCCTCCTCAGTATTCGTATATCGATCGTCCACTGCCGAGCCTTATCTGGAACTTGGTCTCCGACGCCACCGACACCCCTGGTCCCAGCCTCCAATCGAGCCCTGGGGACCGGACGGTCATCCTGCGGGATCCACTTATGGGACAATTACCCACCTCTGATCCGGTCTCCCCCTCAGGGACATTTTTATCTCTCGGGAATTTAGAAACTGGAGGCCTGGCTGCCCAGGCTGGCCAACTGGTTCGCCCAGCTCATTCTTCTGCGGGGCTGGCGGACCTGAATTTGGACTTTGACCTGAGTTTAAACCTGGGTCTTTTTCCACCTATTGAGCCATTTTCTTCGAACGGGACTATTGTAAATGCCTGGTCTCCCACGGATGAGCACCGTCTCTCCTGGGATCCATCTGCTTTGGGAGGACGCTGGACTGGTTTTGACCCACCGGTGAGTCACGGTTCTAATTTTGGCGTGACGCTGGGGGCTCCCCCCTCGGTGTCTATAGGCCCTATATATGACACTAATTTGACTGTACACACGCCGCGGGCGGCGTACCAGGGAACTTTGTCCCGAATTCAGCAGCAGCAACGGGGAGCGGAATTCATCCTGACCGTAAATACCCGAGCGTCCACGAATCGACAGCCAGCTCGGTTATGGCCCTCTACCCCATTACGGACTTCATCACCGTTACCTCGTCGGTCGCGACGTCCGTTGGCCCTAAACATGGGATCACGCTCTGGTCAGCCGTTGACCAGGCCCAGGTTCTCTTCTGAATCGTCAGAGGAGGACGTGTCTACGTCAGTTTTACCGGCTCAAGCAGCCTCACCATCTTATTTGGCGCCTGTTCGACTGGGCGCGGCCGTCCATATGGTTCAGATGTCGCCTGACACGGTACGTATGCTGAACGATTATACGAAATGGTTCAGATCGATAAATACCTTTAAGGGCAGAAAAAGCACGCTCGCTCTGTCAATCTGGCTTGACATGTTCGAAAGCACTTTTCGAGCCAGCGGTGCTAAAGATGAACTCAAACAGCCGCTTTTATGGTATTTACTCGACGATTCCATCAAACAGGATCTGGCCGGCCAGTCGACCGACTCCTACGAAGAACTGGTTTCCGTCTTGAAACAGTTCTACGAACCGATCGCGAAAACTCCCGACCAGTACGCTCGCGAGTTCTTCGAACGTCAGCAGCACTCGTCGGAGGCGAGTCACGAATACCTCAACGAACTACGTACTCTTGCTTGCAAGGGTTTTCCTAACGAAGATCCCAAATCCAGGGAACTGAAAGTGGTCGAACGCGCTTCGCGTGGCCTCAAAGCGTCTTTACGTTCAAAAGTCGCTAGTTCGTTCGCAGGTGCTCGTTATTGGGACTATAACAACCCGAATGACATCATTACGCGTGCGGTTCGTATTTTACAGATGGTCGAGGAAGGCGACCCGCAATCACAGCTAGAAGCCGTAGCTGCGATTTCGAAGGGATCTGATCAGTCCACTTCGAATGTGGATACGTATCCTTCATATATCCGAGATCTGCAACGTCAAATGCAGAACCTCCAGAACCTGGTAATCCAGAAAACCGGACTGACTGTCCCTTCCGGGCCAGAAGGGGCGTCTGCCTGTGCTATTCTGGATGATCCAAGCATGGAAGGCCTCGACGAAGAAGATCTTTGTATGCTCATAGATCAGCAGTCGCGAGGTAACGCTGGTGCCGCGATGAAAAATCGAAATGATCAACAGGGTTTTTCTGCGTGCCTCTATTGTGGAACTGATGGACATCACTGGTTGCGATGTCCACACTATATCCGCTCAGTACGAGTTTGTGGAAACAATCCTCGTCGTGGATCTATGTTCCGCAACCCTCGATTTGGCACCTTGGTTTTCCAGGAGCCTTCGTCAACGGGGAACCCGAATTCCTCATCTGACAATAGGCAGAAGACACAGCAGTCTAACTCTGGTCGCGGAGGTGGCTTCAAAAAGCAGTACCGCGGTAAGGGCAACCGTTCTGGAGGGCAAGGTGGAAAGGGTGATCAAAACGATAGTTCCAGCCAGAACCAGGGAAACGAGTAACAGGGGAGCGGGGCCCCCAAAATGCCTCGCACTCTCCTGTTGTTCAAATGGTCATCCCTAGTGGAACGGATCCGACGATCCACCTACCCACTTGCCCACCTCTTTCTTCGCCGTCTGTCCTTTGCGAAGATCCCCTGCCGATTTTAGGGAGTGGACAGGTATTCATGCTCTCAGATCAGGATGGACAAGGTACTGATGATTTTCTTTCGCAGGTCGGGAATTACCCAGATGAGTGGGCTTGTATCATGGGTTTCCCACGTCATGAGTGCCATCACTTGGTTTGCCAGAACGGCTGGGATCTGTCTGATCATGACAGGGATCAGAACTTTATCCACAGTCGTTCTGAGAAACGAGGTCCTAAGAAGAAGCGGAACAATGGCAAGAAGATTGATCAATCGGATACGGCGTCAACTTCTAGCGATTACCCGGACAGTACGTCCAATGTGCAGAAGAAGTCGAGCCTGTCGTTATCCGTCGGTGTTCAGGTCTCTTCTATGGAAAGCCATCTGTCTCTTCAAGAAGCGAGTCGGGCGACTCTTTCGGATGCGAACTCTTCTACTGATGCGTCGACGAAGAAAGCCCGGGCTCGTAACACGAGCCCCGGGGACCGTCCCAGCACCAGTCCTCAACCAAAGTCTCCTACGTCCACGCCTAAGGCCTCCGTCCGAAGGCCTGGCAATTCTGAACTTCCTAAACTGACTCTGCGCCGGTCTCCTGATGGTCAATGGCAAAAACCCGAGGTTAGGGTGACTCCGCCGTCACCTACCCCGGTCAACCAGCCGTCCAATTCGGATCTGGAAATTCCTTCAGCCCTTGACCTCGGTGACCTGGACGCCGATATGTTATTGGCGTATTGGGACAATTTGGTTGACTCTCACAGCGAATTCCGAAAGGAGGCCCAAAAGCTTGAAAACTCCAACAAGCGGCTCAAGGCGGCGGCCCACATAGCCTCCGAGCACTTGGCCCAACGTATGGACGAATTTGAAGATGTATTAGAGACTTTTCTACAACATCCTAAGGGTTTTACGGCTTCCGATTTGGCCGACTTGGACATTCCCGGTAACCTGGACCTTGACCCCCCGGTCCGAACCGAACCTTCAACTCCACGGGACGATAATACCCAAGGGACGGTGGTACGTACGGGAGATGAAATCGTGGTAAACGACGAACTTTTGGCCTTGTCTGACGGCATACGTAATTCCGTTCAGCAGGTCATTGCTGGCGAAAGCGTCTTCTACGTCGAAAAATCCACGAAAATCGCTCTATTCCATGCTCCCTACGTACTGGTTCACATCGGTCCGGTGGCGGCTTTGGCGCTAGTGGACACAGGTGCCACTGTATCCTTGATTTCGAAATCATTCTACGCCAAGATAAAGGACCATGTCCAAACTCCAATGACTGTTTCCGCCCTCACCTCTATCTCGGCAGCCGGTGAAGGTAACCAATTGACTATTCTCGGTCAGTGCCAATTGACCTTGCGATTGAAGAATCTTCAGGCAACACATTCATTCTACGTGGTCCCGACTCTACAACAGGAGGTCCTCCTTGGGTTTGACTTCCTGTCTTCCTTGGACTTCACGGTACACCCTCGCGGAGGATACATAGAGACGTCGGCAGCGACTGGGGACCGTGTTTTGTTCCTAAATCGGACTGAGTTGCAAGCTATTGCCTCAGCCTACGGCATTGAGGTCACGTCTGCGGTAACCTTATGTGTCCGGGAAGGCATACGGATTTTCCCGAACCAGGAACGCTTTGTCCCTGTCCGAGCTGTTCGCGCTAACGGCTCATATTTGGATTCGTCCTATCTCGCCTACTACGAACCTGATGCGGAGGTGATTGAGAGTCGTGCGATTTACCCTCAGGCCGGCGTTCTGGACATAACGCCAAAGGTTTCGTATATTCGGGTATACAATGGGGGCGAACGCATAATCGACTTGCCCAAAGGCGCCTCATTGGGCCGAGCAATCCCCGTCTCAGAGGTCGACGAGATTCCGGACATGGCTTGCGTTATTGAGGGTGGAGGGCACCTCCCCTCGATTTACCAGCACCTTCTTGATTGGTCCAGTCACCCAGCGACCCAAGCGCTCGGTCGGTCGGCCCTAGGAAAGCAGGGAGCTAGCACAGAGCATCCTAGCTCGTCAAACGATCTGCAAGTACGGGCCCACCCACCACAAGAAGTGCGCAGCGTGACGACTCCGTCCGTGTCCAAGACTGTTCGCCAACAGAGAGATCCGGGCACCACTGGGAAAACACATATTCGCAGCCAGTACGGCACAGACGACGTTGTTCGTGAATCAGGTCTGGAGGACGTCGAGGGAGAACATTTTTCTCCTGACCTATTACGCCGGGCACCTGACCCCACTCTCGACGAAAAGATACGGGATATTGAAGCAAACGTCGATTTTGCCAAGATGACCGGCTCAGACGAGCTCAAACGGCAAATGAAAGATCTGCTTCTCGAATTCTACGATATTATTGCCCGCCCTGGTAATCCAGGCCGGACAGACGTCGAACACCATATCATTGATACGGGAAAGGAACGACCCATCAAAAGTCGGCCATATCGTATGAATCCTCCTCAGAAGGCCGAAGTCGAGAAGCACATCAAGGCGATGCTGGATGAAGGCGTTTGCGTACCATCTACGAGTTTGAATTAAGTTAGATAGATTTTTATCGTCAATGTGTTGACTGAAAATTCTAATTTGATTATTTAATTTAGTTACAGAATAACCTCTTAAACGCAGTTTTTTAGACAAACTATGAACAGCAGTATTCCAAAAGGTTATATTTTCAGATAATTTCCATAGTCTTTGTAATTCATTTCTAAAAATTATATAAGCACGTTCCGTTGAGAAATTACCTTCAATATGAGGAAACTTTATTGTATTAAAAGTGAAATTGTCGGTTTTATCGTAAGGCTTAAAAATAAATTTTTTTTTTTTAAGGCAAATATCAATGTCTAATACTTCTGCCGAAGAGCTGTCTTCATTTTGACGGACTAACAATAATGAGGGAGGATATACATCAGGTTTAACAATTTCTAATTTTCCTCTATCATTTACTACAGTTAAATCATCCATATAACGAAAAATATAAAGCAATAAACCTGCTGATTTCCAGTCCTTAGCATAGAGAAGTTTTTTCATATAATTGAATTCACAGTTGAAAAGAATTAAGTTTACTAAGAAAGGTGCACAATCAGTTCCCATGGGAATTCCTATTTTTTGATGAAAAAGCAAATTTCCAATGCAAAAGTATGTATTGCTTACAATGCAATTAATATAACTTAATAATTTATCTTTTGAAATTGTATTTTTATTTATGGAATTTGTCCAAAAGGCAGTTTTTGGTGTAGCAGCTATATAACTGTTACCCATAAATTTATCCAATAATTCTTTCATATTTTCCAAAATAACTTTATGTTCTAATGAAGTATACATTTCTGTAAAATCATAAGTATAAACTGAATTGGCATAAGTAGATTTGTTCAAATTTTTTAAAGCTTCAATAATTTCACCCGAATTTTTAATTATCCAAAAAAATTTTATACGATACCTGCCATTTCGTTCCATAACTTTACAATAGTTATGAATTTTTTCATAAAGCAATTTAAGGCAACGTGAAACTATAGCGGATATATTTTTCAAAAATGATTTACTACTAGCAATTATAATTCTAAATTTAACCGGATTTTTATGAAATTTTGGAAGCATGCTCGGAAAAGGCATACTACCCACTAGTTGATTATCGTTGAAACCATATTCATGCTTTAATTCATTTTTTATGTTTTCCACAGTAAGACAGCTTAACTCATAATGAGGTTTTGGGCTAGTATATCCAATTTCCTTCAACAGTTGTTGGATATAAAACTTTTTACATATAAAGCTAAAATTTTGTGCTGCTTTATCTATTACCGTAATTACAAATTTTTGTTGCAAAATTTTTAGATTGCTTTTAGCATTATTAGATAATCTTTCATTACAAATTTTAGGACACGAAGGCTTTCTGTTTCTTAATTTAGAAAATTTGTTGTTCAGTATAGCTTTACACGAATCCAGCACTGAATACTTCCATGGGTTTAATTCTTCTTTATTAATTTTATATTTCTCGCAATACATTCCTATATACTTGCTTAATGAATTAGACAAATCGAAATAACAGTCATTAACATTTAGCATTTTTTGAAAACGATACTTCGGACCTTTTTTAAACAAGTTTTTTAATTCTATATTGCTAATAATTTCGAGATTTCCTGTAATAACATGACCATGGTAAGGATCACAGAAAGTTGAATTAGCACATTCACAGTTTGTTGGATTTGACAAGAAGTCGTTAACATCAATATTCGCCACCACCTGTCTATAGTTAAAAATGAAACTAGAAATGGGTGGGTTATATGAATAAAGTACCATAGGGTTTGCATACAGACTCCCGTATTCAGTAGTTGAAATCCATAGATCACTTGCAGATTTAAAAACTTTGTTTAGATTCAAAAAATCCATTAATTTATTAGAAAAAGGTACAACTATAGTTTGTTTGGCCATTCTTTTTTTAGTAACAACAGTTCTTCCTTCTTGAAGCTTTGCAAAAACCAGATCTCTCATTAGTTCAATAAAATAATTAGGTTTAGTTTCCATAAGTTTTGTAAAAAACAATTTAAGCATTTGTTTTGATTTTGTAAAAACATATGCACATATTGATTTTCTGAAAACTAAAGGATCGTTTTCTAATAACGTTTTTAATTCATTTATTTCCTGTTCTATTTCTTCAACGTTCCATTTATGACGCAAACTTCTAGGTATTTTCCTTCCTCTAATTTTTACATTATGTTGACTTGTTGCAGAGATAAAATTCCAAAAAATGGCTTTCTCGCTATGCAAGCCTTTTAAAATGTAATTTAAGCCATAAGGAAATTTTGTACGTAGTTGACGAATCCAATAGCTTTCCCTTTCTAATCTCAACTTTTTAGTTAAGTTTTCATCTGAACAATAATCAATAGTTTCCAAAATTTTTACGCTAATATTCTTACATAATCCAGTATTAAAATGTTCTATTAATTCAGAGCATCCCGATTTTGACTGAGTTCTTATGGCATATAAATGTTCACGTATTCTTTCTTTAAGCATTCTTTTAGTTTCTCCGACGTATATCATTCCACAGTCTTCACATTTTATCATATAAATTAAGTTTTTGACAGAACAAGTTAAAGCTTCATTTCGATTATTGATTACCGAAAAGGTAATAGAATTATAAGATCCTTCAAAATGATCAGAGGGGTTGACTAACGTACAAATTTTGCATACTTTTGAACAAGCCGAATATATTTTATTTGCAGGTGAAATTTAGCCACCTTAAACAAGTTACCACACCCAAGGTAACTTAGGTGGGCGCGGGGTGGTTACCAATTAGACAGGGTTTGCCTGACTTAGGTGGGCGTAAACCACCATAGGGCTAAATAGCCCTCCCACCGTCCCACTGGCAGCCTGGCCCAGGGGCTAACCGCGACTCATAACCCCTTGGTTATAACCGGATCACGCCAGTGGCGCCTTTTGATGTTACCCATTAAATACCTGGGTAATCGAGAGGCATACTCGAGTTTTGCAACTATGCAGAATATTTCATGAAAATGATTAAAATGAAAATACGCACAAAAATACTTTAAAAATAAAAT
Source organism: Trissonchulus latispiculum (assembly GCA_030248195.1). NCBI lineage: Eukaryota > Metazoa > Nematoda > Enoplea > Enoplida > Ironidae > Trissonchulus > Trissonchulus latispiculum. Next base: position 23,840 of record JASAND010021974.1, read on the forward strand.
AAAAGAAGTAAAAATAGATGTAGCAGAAACAGTAGGAAATATTTTTAAAATCAGAGTAATAAAATAGAAAGGAGAAAAAAGGGTAATTTAGCTATTAAAATAGCTGTCTCCACTTGTCAACCACACTCCAAAAAAACTTAACTACATTATATTTGCTGTACTTTCGTATTTATTGTACATAAAGAAACTTACATTATGTATCAATTACATGTACCCAATTAAGGGCAGCGATAGACCCATTTAAGGGTGAGGTATACCCAAACTAAGGGTATAGATAGACCCAATTAAGGGTAAAGATCAATAAAAAATAATTGTAGAAATCATATCGGTGTATATTATTAAACATTAAGAAACTTACATAAGTAGTAAAATCATGTATATACCCAATTAAGGGCAGTGATAGACCCATTTAAGGGTAGATAGACCCAATTAAGGGTAAAGATAGACCCATTGAAGGGTAAAATGGGGGAGGGAGTGTCCACTTAAGGACGTAGATAGACCCATTGAAGGGTAAAAATTTTTTAAAATTTATTTTAAAATTTTTTAAAAACCGGAAACAAAAAATTTTTTGAGAAAAGGGAAATTCTCTATTACAGAAATATAGACTCTACTTGTGATAGTTTTTATATATATAATAATGTACTAAAAGTACCAACGTAAAGGGAAAAATTTGTATTTTTGGGGGGGGGGGGGTGTTTCTCTTGTTGTTTTTTTTTTTTTTTTTTTTTTTTTTTTTTTTTTTTAAACATATATATTTTCTACCATTAAGTACAGGAATTCTATACGTCTCATCAATTTACTCCCGTTGACTTCTTTTCTGCGGAGCATTTTACCTACTTGTTCTGTTGCTGATATTTTTGGTTTGTTGTTTTCTTTTTTGCAGTGCTGAAAGGCGAAAATCCGCCGCCAAACGACCTCCACCGCCCGGACCGAAGCCACGAGTGGCGCCTAAGCCTAAGCCTAAGCTGCCTCAGTGTAGGACACTGTTCGCCTATGATGCTCAGGATACGGATGAGCTAAGCTTTAATGCCGGCGATGTGATTGGCATTCTGAAAGAAGGTGGGCAGCCTTTTGTTAAATGAAATTAGGATTAAAAATACTTAATCCTTGATTATTTTCTATGAATTTATAATAAAAACTACAGAGTGTACGGTAGCGTCATGATGTTAAAGAGTAGCCAGATAATTTGTACGCATAGCACATTGTTGTTCTTTTTATTGTATACCCAGGTTTCTCATGATTTTTTCTGTTTTCTAATGGTGAATAGGGAGTGAGTAGTCGCCATGCTTACTTGTTTCTGTTCTGTTGTTTCAGATCCTGCAGGCTGGTGGCTGGGCCGACTTCGTGGCAAAGAAGGCCTTTTCCCTTCCAATTATGTGGAAAAAGTGGCTTAGCAGTCACCCCGTCCCGACCTCCCTCCCCAACCGCTTTCATCCACACTTTTTCTGGACGTTTCATCACCATTGGGAGCTGGTTGTTCCCTAGATTGATTTGCCTTGACGATTCCAATTTTCTTGCTGTTTGTTAGCTAAAATTGTGTGTTTGCTGAACTATTGTGTAAGACTATGTTGTTTTTGTATTTTTGGTAATGTTTCTTCCCTGTTTAATGTTGCTGGGCGGACTGAAATATTTGAATTTCGCAATCATGCCTAAAACTAATCATTGTTATTATCTCAGGCATTATCGCTACTTAAATCTGGGATTTTTACTTAGGGGTGGGTACTTTTGGCAAACCCCATTTATAGAGCTTCCCCGTTCGTAGTTTCTAGGAGCTGCCTAAAACTGCCGCATCTGTTCTTCTAAACTTTCTGGTCAAAATTTTCACATAACTTTAAGCTTTTATTTATTTTGACTTTCCTATCGAAAAACGTTGAGTTGAATGGGTTTAGTTTTATACAGTGCTTCTGCCATTTATTTTGGTTCATCTATCGTGCAATTTGTATTTTTTCTTACATGTGATTTTGCAGTGCTTTGTAATATACGTATGTCTTTAGATGTTATTCCTGGTAGCTATGCATGCATGGCTTTTTGCCTGCTTTCTTGCTGAAGCCTTTTTGGATCAGGTCTGTATTTAATTATGTATATGTTTACTGCAGTAATTGCAGTTTATTAGTAGCAAGAGTATACATAATGATAAGAGTATGACAGCAGGCACACTCTCTGTTATCAGCAGAAAACCATCCTCTCCAGGCTAACGCCCTACCCCCCCCCACAAATCGGTGCCCAGTGACCCCCCGCAAATTGGACCCCAGTGAAATGACCCCCCCGCGCGCAAATCAGACCCTAATGAAATCCACTGGGGTCTGATTTGCGGGGGGGGGGTCATTTCACTGGGGTCCAATTTGCTGGGGGGTCAGTGGGTACCGATTTGTGGAGGGGGTAGGGCGTTAGCGTGCAGAGGATGGTTTTCTGCTGATAACAGAGAGTGTGCCTGCTGTCATACTCTTATCATTATGTACTCTTGTTAGTAGCAAGTGTGAATTACCTAATGGATTTTTACTTATACGTACCTATATGTGACTCTTAACTGTTTTTGTTTGTAATAATGTGCCTTTGCTTTTTGCTTTGTTTTATTTTACTTGGATATCTTTCAGCTTATCTTCATTATGCTTCAAGTTGGGTCTTTAATTTATATTGATTGAAATTTATTTCTAGTGCCAAAACTACAATTATTATTTAATGCCTATTATAAATATGTAGTTTTGCTGGCCGGTACTGGATTATGTGTTTTTACTCACTTTATAAATCACAGTTTCATTTGTTTGTTTGAAGTTGACGTTCTTTGCTCGTATCTGTTTCTACCTGTTTATATAGTGGTTGTGTTATCTTCATTCTGTGATTTTTATTTACTGTGTTCCATCCATTACTATATTATTGTTTCTAGCCTTTATTGTGATTTGTCGCACTGTCTCCAGTGGTTCAGAGGTTCAGGGCATAATTAAGTCCTTCAGGAAATCCTCATTGAATTCTAAAGACGAAAGTAAACGTAAATTTTTCTACCCTATCTTTCTTAGTATTTTATCATTAAAATTATGGAGTAATCTTGGCATTAAAAATTGGTCGGCAACATTAATTTAGAATTTAACTTAAACATAGGTTGGTGATTGTAGAGCGTTTCTTTATTCTTTCTTATTCTTATTATTTATTGCTTTCTTCGCAATATTTTAAGCCGTATCTGCTTCTTTCCTGTTTATTTCTGATGATGCTATTAGATGTCATTTTTTCTCGATAGAAAAAGATGCGTTTTAATTGGAGACTAGAAATCATGAATTCTGAACAATTTATTTTGGAAGCAACGCTTCAAATTTTCGCTCAAGAATGTGTCAGATTCATTTTTGCATTTTTTATTTATATTTTATCGACTACTGATTTTTTACTATAGCTGTATTTAACTTTTGTCACAACTACAGTTCATATTATTTTGTATTTTGTAGCTTATTTTCTCTCTATTTTATTTTAAACTAGATATGTTTCCTTCCGTATTAGCTTATGATTGGAGTGATCACTGCACTAACGTTTAAGCTGAGCTAAATTTTAGTTTATTAAATGGACAAGGTGACTGCTTTTGTCTTTTACTGCAGTAGTTTATGTTGTCTTTCAATGTCTGTAGTTTTTAAATCTGACTGCGATATAATGGAATGAGCTAAATTAAAGTGCTTGTTGTTTGCTTTATAAAATATGTTTAGGATCTTTGCATTCCCTACCCCAGCACTAACGTTGATTTTTTTGAACAATGTATTAAAAATTTTGTACGGAAGCATGCTGAGTACAGCAAGCTGGTAAATTTGAAAATTTTACTTTCTTAAATGCAGACCAAGTGGATCAAAAAGTTCCCCGATTTGTTAAAAACTTTCGCAGTCAGATTCTATTTTTCGATTCAGCTTTTCGTTAGTCAACATAACCTTGCAACTGAAATGTTTTGAAACTCCAAAAATGCTTTTAGTGTTCTAACGCTCTCCACGCGCGCGTGACTGCGGTGCCTCGGTGCCAATAACCGTATGGTAGTTTGCTATGGGATCATGTTTCTGTCCATAATCTTCGTCTCTCCGCCTCTTGACTGCGGTCTGCGGAGAGCACCACTGACGGGCCACGCCTTGAGCGTACAACACCAACAGTCCTGATCAAAAAAAGCAGAAAAATTCCTAAAAACAATTGGGGCACTGCCCCACGGATTGCGAAACCTTAAGACGAAACAAAAGTTTGCATAACCTGATGACGGTATCACGATGCAAATCCTTCCCCCGGAAGATTTGCACCGTTCTCCCGGCGAGAAGCTTGCAGCAGCAGAATTTCATTGTTATTAGCAGTAATAACTGCAACCGAGGTTAGCTTAAGCTGTGACTTATACTTTCAAAATAGTAAAATTCAGTTTAATTAAAACATAAGGTGAACTTACGATGGATGATCTGATCCGATGCTGCGACGATGAAGCGGTGCAAGTTTTAGAAATTTTTAGATTTCAATGAATTTTACTAGTTTAGTTGAAACGTTCTGCAATTTTCGATTACTGTAAACAGATTACCAGGTGTTTTGGAGTGTAAACATAGTACAATCAGGATAATATGCTGTTATTAAAAACCCACTTTCTCAGCAGATTCACCCACTCATGCTAAGACGGAAGATTGGCATAAATGGCTATCACACATAACTTTGCGTACTGCAGTTTCTTTATTTGCAAGCTTCACGCAATTACCCTAATATACTTGCAGAGATGTTATGAATTGTGCTGAAAGAACCTGAGCTCACAGTTGATATAAAAATGGAATCAAATGCATGAGTTTAATCTTATTTTCTATTATTGTACTTTTATTTAACAGCATATTCAATTCTTTTAATAGTTGGACCTTTGAGTGGCTCATTACTGCAAGCTAGTGTTAATATCCCCCGTTCAGCTCTGGTAACGCATAATAGTATTTATTTAGTGATGCAAGAGAGGGTTAAAACTAATTTCAGTTCAACTCGCGGCAACCAACAAATTTCAGGGGGATGGGTGGAAATAGGGTCGTCAAATTTATCAGAAATGTAAATTTAAATTAATAACCAAGTTCACTATATAATCCTATTTATTTCTATAAAAACAACGACAACAACTACAACAAAAGCAGGAACAACAAAGACAACACATCCTGACTGAAATGGGATACGGAAATACTGCTTTTTCCAAGTTAGGATTTCATCCCCCCTTACTCGCCAGGGGTTACCAGGCGAGTGGTAAGAATCAAACCAAAGTAATCATAACTTAGTTTGTTTTTTTATTTAATTTGAAATTAAACCTGAATCTTAAATGGATTCAGTTTATGACGCAAACTCGCACCTCAGGCTGACCAGAGGGGAGAATGTACCCTCTGCATTCATGTCGGCCGCAATCACGGAACTTTGGATCCTAAGGGCCTGATAAAAGAAAATTCTTTTAAAAATTGTTTGAAACTGTATACAACTTTAATCAAACTGGATCTGTTGTCAGCTGATAACAGTCAACCATCTATGATAGGCTTGGTACGGCTGTGCCAATAGTTCCCCCCAATAGTTGTATGGTTGTTATCCGAGTTTTTCAAGGAGTTGGCCGTCCAGGGGGGGGAAACCCCTTGAATGGAGCTGACGGGTGGTCATGATGCGATCGAAGCATTGTGATTACTTCTGCTCCGGCAGTAGCCTTGCCGCCGCCTCGGGTAATTGCTTATGCAATTATTCAACGCCAAACCGTGGACCCTGAGCAAATTTGGTTTGGCGTTACCCCTCCTCGCGAAAGCAACTGGGGTGTTGCAGTACAGGAAAAAACATAAGGTGGTTTAAAACTACGCGATGATGGCTTTTTAAACTTTAGCTTTCCCATTTGTGGGCAAATGGTTTTTCGACTGGTACGGTAACTAGCACAACAAATACTGGAATAGCTATCAGGTAATAAGTAAAATTATTTTTTGCAAGTGGCACACCACTATTAGGCACGCACTGCGGCCCTTAAGGTGCTGGTATCGCTTTGTGTAAATTTGACCCTATAGGCTTTAATTCTTTATGAAAGTGGATGAAACTTTCCAAATATACTACTTCGGTGCTCTTTAACATTCTGGAACCAGTCCCGCATTTTTAGGTGCAAAGATAAGAAAGTTTTGGTTTTTGTCATTATTATCTCAGTACGCAGTCGATACACCGGATTGGTTGCTATAGCTGGAAAGAGGGCAACAAAATGAACATTTTTGCTTTTACAACCTTTGAGTTATCTCTAGTGGTTAAGGCAGTATACGCCAAAAACGATTTTTAGGGTACAAAAATGGCCGTTTTCGAGAAAATCAGTTTTTTCAAAATTACTGCCATATCGTACGGACAATTTTGGTTAATTTAAACTCAATCGATACATAGTCTCATTGCACATTTTATCAATGCCTATTAGCCGGAGTTTGTTGCTCTAAGCTAGAGATTTGGCCGAAAAACCATTTTGGCAAAACTGCGAATATTTTGTTTTGAACATCGATTTCTCAAAAACTACCCAATGGATTCGCGTGATTTTTGGCAGAATGAGAATTCGCACTGTTGCGGAGGGACATTTTTCTTGGTTTGAGCTAAAACATCTCCAGTTGCGAGAAAACCCAATGCAAAGTTGCGAAATTTCGTATCACCGCACATTTAATGGATTTCTTGACCGTTAAGACCTGCTGAGCCAAATCCAAAAAAATGTCCCTCGGCCCACATGTCCTTTATAGGACAGCACAAGAAAAAATTTTGGCCGATTCCACAGTTTTGAGAAATCGATGTTCAAAAATTTTTGGTCTATATTCAGCCTGTCAGATGTCAGTATGTCAAAAACTTTTAGCTATTTTTTCCAGATCTTTACTAGTTTCGTACTCTCATGAGAATCTGCAGATTATAAGCTTTAAAATGATCTATAAAGCTCTTTCCAACTCACAAAATTGCGAAAGTTATGGCGTTTCAAAAAATACGCACAAAAGCACTTCACAAAACGATACCAGCACCTTAAGTGGTCCTCCCCGCAGACCGCAGTAAAGAGGCGGAGAGAAGAAGATCACGTACAGAAAACGTGATCCCCGAGCAAGCTACCGTACGGTTATTTCAGTCACTCCCAAGGCAACTACATTCGTTTTTCCGAATGCAGCTGCCCCCCGCATGGCAATAGCAACCAGGTAGGCTGAAAAACTAAACTGAAAGCCCGCTCGAAAGGCAAAAGGGAAAAAGTGTGGCTGCAGAAATGGAGTCGGTGGGATAGCGAGCACTAAGAAGGATAGTAGGAAACATACGGTCTGTTAGGAGGGTGACCCCTATCGGTAGATAGAGGTGAAAAGTCCGTAGCTTTAAAAACGTGTACGCATTTTCTCCGACATTAAATTGTAAAATTTAAATCTAAAAGTATAATTCAGACTTTAATAAGGCTCCTTAATTTTGCCTATTTCCCTGCAATTTAACTGGAGAACAGAAGCAGACACAGAGGAACCTTTTTCACCTTCCATGCCTACCCCTATTCCAATCAAATTAAGTAAAATTAATTGATGTAAATTGACCAGTGCTTTGTAGTTTATTACGACTCCATGAATGAAAGTTTCCTTTTTAGCGTTATTTGCAAATTTACTTTCATTTATATGTATGATGTGTGAACAATCATTTTAACAATGTCAATCAATCAGTGTATGAGCTAAAACTAAATTTTAAGTTTAACTATTTTAACTCATGTAACTCAGAACTTGGGTTTATCCTCTTTTAACTCTACATTAGAATCCAGTTATACTTAACTCTTGTAATGGAAAAGGCAAAATAAAACCTAAAAGGTACAAGGAAAAGCTCAATCTGTAGTAGGTCATGGTTCTTGATGGAATTGATCTGAGTTTCTAATGTATTGGTTATGAGTGGCGTGCTCGTGGTATTTTGATGTGAACTGTGAAACGTCCAAGCATTGTATAAAGTAACTGTCCTGCAGTTACCAGAGTTGCCAGTCAGTGTGAAACCCCCCAGAAATCCGTCATTAGGGACATAGGTCCTAGTGTAAATAGGAAGAATAAGCTAGAAAAATAGCATTACGCGCACGCAAACAACACGAAAATGGACTAAAGACCTCAGTGGAATGTAGTTTAAGAAGGCTTAGGTAGGTCATCAGTCAGTAACGGAGGGGTCGTTACCCTTCCCGGGTCAGTAATGGGCCCTAATACGGTTTTCCGTATAATGGAAGAGTCGTTACTCTTCCCAGGCCACGAATAAGGCCTCACATTGTCAAGAAACCACTCAGAAACTGTTTAAAATAGCTGAAAATTGTCAAGGGAAATAAGTTCAAAGAAGGAAGTTGCTTAATAACCAGCAATTTAACAAGAAACTTCGAGTTAAAACGTTTTACGCAGCTAATAAGTGTGAATATTGGAAGATGGGTCAAAATAAGGCCACAATTCGCCCATTAGGGGCATGAAATAGTGTTAAGTAGTGTTCGTAGGTACTAATTAGGTATAATCTGCATTAATTAGGCAATAATTAGTCAAATTGTGTAATTTTTGGTCAAAATATAAGTTGGTTTTATCTGAAAGGCAATTCTCTGCTGATTCTAAAACTCCAAACCCGGTCGCCTAACTCCCAATATTGCGAAAGTTATAAGCGAAAGAAGTTTTGTTTAAGTTACATTTTAATTTTGTAATATTGGCCTTAAGTGACCTTATAACAATGCGTAACTATGTGTGAGGTTACGCCCATTCATGTTTCCATTCACACCTCCAGAGCCTCTGCTGGCTCTCTCCCAGCAGAGACTTGCCTCGCAGAGAAAGACTTAACACATATCTATAGCATGAAATTACGTTCAGAGGGGGCTTACCTCCCTCCCTAATAATTTAAAAGAAACGAAAATAGTTAGTCTTAGGTAGTCAAGTACGTAGATTAATAATATTTAATTTTTATTCGCTGGAAAATTACGTAGCTAAAGGTATGCATATTTTTTACGCAACAATTGCCCTTCCTTTTCCTTTCTAGTTAGACTTAGAGTCTTGGCGAGGAAGGACAATTGTTGCTGGGATCAACGGGCGGCTTCCCTTGTCTACGGCCGAAAGGTCAAGTCTAAAAAGAAAGAAAGGGGCCAGGAGACAAGGGAAGGCCTAAAAATAACAAACATAAATTTTACTAAATAACACGGCCAAATTGGCAATTATTATTTATTTTTCCATATTCGGCCCCGAGTGGCCTTTATTGCGTACAATTTCATTTTTCAATTCTGTTAACTTTATTTTTAAAGCCAGTATTTTCCCCTTTGGTTACCTTTACGTGGTAACCAAAAAGTCTGCAAAGTTTCCCAAAATTCGGCTTGGGAAATAAATCAAAATTAGGGTCAGTTGGAGGGTAATAACTCCAATCCCTCGTTAATCTCCCCTCCAACGGACCAGCCGCGTGGCCAGCCCGAGTTGGGCACACGCTTTAACATAGGGAGCTTCCAGAAATTTCTGGAAGCTCCAATAAAATCAAAGAAAGTCCGCCAGCAAAGCAAACACCAGTGAGCTGTCAGACTCCTGTCAGCTCACTAAAAATTTTCAAATTTTCACCAGTGTTCGTCTAAGTCACGGCCGAGAGCGGTCGGTTTCTCCCCCCCATTATTAGCACGTCTTCCCGTTGTGCCAGCGTTTTGGCCGGGAATAAAAGACGTGCTTTCCCCGGTTAGGTACACGAGTTAGGGCCCTCCTCTGACCCACACAGGTCAGAGGAGAAGATGTGAGCTCACACGACGAACACCACACACTGAGGGCCACATGAGCGCATTATGCTCGGCCGAAATCTCGCACCAGGAACGCATTTCTAGGGACTTTTAGGAGGCCTTTTTGGCCTAAAAACTTACTTTTGCGGCCTTCGGGCCTCTATTTAAAATTAACTATGATTGCCAACCAAGCCACGGCCCGAGTGGCCTTTCATTTTTAATAGGGGCTTAATGCCCATTTTTGTGTTTTTGTATTTTGTCGGGGTTTGTAATTCTGAAATGGGATTTTAAGCGGGGACCCACCCCTGAGTGAGATAGGAGGTCCCTTGGTTACGACCTCACATTCAGAACTGAGTTAGTTTAGGGACTGTTTTTCCCCACAGCCGGCAATTAGGAATTGCCGGCCATATTCGCAAAAATAGGCGCTACTGAAGCAACATTGTTGTCTGTAACTATGTATTGTGATTGTGAAATGTAACCTTGTGTCGGCATCAAAATAGTAGGAACCCAAAAAGGATCTGAATCATTTTAATCATCAATTATCAAGCTATTTTAAAGGGAATGGCCGACTTCCCAGTGTTAATTTAACTAATTTGAAGCTGTCCTTAGCGGAAGTGTAGGTGTGATCTGTTTTTTAGTAATAATTGCCTAAGCAATTATTACTCGTTCCGCTTTCAAGTCAATCACCAAAGTTGCCAAAAATCCAACAAAATTTTCTTTTATCAAAGTTCCAAAGTTCACGGCAAAAATACTGGAAGTCACAAACCAAAGTTAATCCAAAATTAAGGCAAAATATGCATACTATAAGTAGGTAGGTCTCGTTAGGAAGTAGTTAGGATGTATTTTGTCTGTATAATTATATGTGTCAATAGAGTAGGAAATTGCTGTGTGAATGAGACCCCCCAAATTTACGTAAGTGGCTGCCTGGGTAAACCCCTCATGGAGTGTGAGGTTCCAGAGCTAGCTCTTCTTTTCAAGGTGTGACTTAGTAATCAAAATTGTATAATTGTGAGTGTGAATGAGGGCATACCATGTAAACCCCCTTTTGTTGATAAGGGTATTGGGACTGCCAGAATGAATGAGTAAAATGCTCAGATAGTAGGCAGGAAAGTGGGCCAAATTGAGTAGCAATTTGGACCCCAAAAATACAAATAAATTAAAATCTGTAATGCTTATTAGTGGGATGTGTAATCGCGGTAAAAGTGCTAATTTTGGGAGTGAAAGTCATAACAATGTGCATAGGAAATAAAGGTAATTTTGGCAGTCTAGGTTGGTTTGGCAGCCTAGGGTCACGGGGACCCCCATTAGGTCTGCCAAAACCTGCTGGATTTCCGGTCATCCGTGTAGGTTGCCCTGCGATTAGGGGGCGGATGAGCCGCATTCATGGAATCCAGAATTAGCCGAAAACAGGACCGGAATAGAACAGTTTAAATTATTGCGAAATTAATTGTAGCGTAATAAAATGCGTTAGACATCCGATTAGCGGACTAGTAATTTAGTTAGTTCTAGGTAGGAAAATGTTAGATTAGTTTTGTTGTGTTGATTAGCGGAAGTTCCGATTAGCGGACTAGTAATTTAGTTAGCTCTAGGTAGGAAAATGTCAGATTGGTTTTGTTGTGTTAATTAGCGGAAGTTCTTAAGGATTGGGAAAGAGTTAGCTCTACGATAGGGATATTAATGGTCTTGGCTTAAAAGTAGCATGGGCTCACGGTCGTTACCGTAATCATTTAACTTCCCATGTAAAAGGCCAAAAGATGAGCCAAATTAAAAGAAAAGAAGTAGACCCGTGCTGAGATTCGAACTCAGGTCTCTGGATTAACAGATCCAGTGCTCATCCATTTGAGCTACACGGGCTACAATTAGAACAAGGTTAAGCCAGCCTATATAAGGAAGCAATTTAGCAACCCAGCGTGTGTGTATTTTAATTAATGCATTAGATGTGCTAATTATGCGTATGTAGAAGTAAACTTTAATTAAGTTTTCCTCACTAATTACTTAACATTTTTTGGTGCTGTAAGCACAAAAAATGTTCACTTTTTTAAGCTCTACAAGAATGTATAATTTTCACTCAAAGTCACTTTCATCAAAATTTCGCTACTTTATATGCCAGTTTTGCTCAAAATTAAACAAGCTCAAGTGGAAGGGTGGTAGATTGCGCGTCTATCACTCGGCTGGCTGCCAGGGTTGCCGGCGCCGGATCGAATAGCGGTTCGGTACGGTTCCCCGAGCTTCTTAGGTAGTTACGAGGAAAAGTAGTTAGCTATTTAGTTCGGATAGGTCGGTAGGTCGGTAAGTAGGGACTGCGCAGAATGGCTGCTGAGACAGTGAGTGAGTGAGTTTTTGCCTTTTTGCTTAAACTGATTAAAACTAATAACATGCAAAAACTCACTCCCAGCCAGCCAGTAGGTTTTATTCTAAGTCTGTTATTTCAGTCCCAAATCTGCAAACAAATAATTACCAAGGACTTTATGCTAAAACACCAGGTAATTTGTAAGTTAACATTAATATTACGTAGGTTCTAGTTAGTTAGCATAAATAGGTAGGTAGGCATTAGTCAGGGCCATTATTGTAAGTATTTAGCAAATGACCATCTTCCAATATCAGAAATGCACTGTAAAATGTCCAGTTTCGTACATATATTTGATGTAATCTTTGGGTCACGGGAGGTGAACCCATTTCCCGTGACAAACCATCAGAATCAGGCCAAACACGGGCCGAAACTGTGCATATTCGCCAGTTGCTCTGAAGATTGCGTTAGATTTAATTAGAATCAGTATTTTACACCAAAATGGCCCTAGAAGGCCGGTCTGTGCAAGGAAAGGACCAAAAGCAAACGAAGTCTGAAAATAGGTCACAAACAGCACAGTTTTTGTATATTTCTCAAGAACATTTTGTGTAATTACCAGTTCAGTTAGGCCCAGCCGGGCCTAAGGTGGAAAACGTACGAATCAGCTCATTCCAGCCGAAATTGCGGCAAGTTTAACTAAATTCTGATAATATTAGTTAACAGAGGCCAGGAAGGCCCAATTGGTGACAAGAAGTTACCAGAAACGGTTAATATTGTCAAACCGGCAATAACCAGCAGTTTTTAGTCAATTCTCAAGTTACAAGTTCAAATGGGGCCCAAAATGCACATTTTGGGCCTGGAAAGCAAAGGAACGAGTAATGGTTGCTGGGTTCGATTCCCGCACCATAATCGTGTACTAATGGGTTTTAACCCATTTGATTCAGGTGCGGAGACGAAGCTACGCTGCTCTATCCGAATCTGGTCTGCCCGTGGATCATTAGTCTTGTGACCCTCAGTATTCAGAAGTAGTTGCTCAGTAGTGGACCGCAGAAGTCCGGATCAGTATCGAATCAGTCAGTCAGTCAGGAACAGTCATTTTGGAAGGTACATAGACGGCTTGTATTGCCGAGTAGCGGATTTAAGACAGAGACAGCGAGCGTAGCACCGCCTGGTCAAAGTGGGAGGTTAAACCAGAAACCGAAAGGCCTAAACGTAACTCTTGGAAAAAGACTAAAACACCGATTCTCTTTTCCATCTCATCATGTATTCAATCCTTTTTATCATCAGTTTTAAGTCGGGAGGCGTTTCTCCCGTGTCTCTGGCCTAAGCGCCGCCTCATCCTCAGAGAAGAAGAAGAAGCTGTAGATTCATTGAACTGTTGTAGTTGTATAATTTTCGTTAATCAGGAATAAGTAAGGCAGAACCAGGAAACCCCCCATTCTTTCTGTATTTCCTCAAAAAAGCCAGTTCCGTACAGTAACCCTGTCTAGGTGTTGGAGCCGACCTTCGGGAAAGCAGTGTCCAACGATTCGGGGACTCACCCAGAGACCGACCCCAGGTTTATTTAAGCTAATAATTGTTTGTTTGTAGTTTGCTGATCTATAGTTTGATAATCCGTTTGTAAGGACGGATAAAGAGTCGCACAGCACAAGCATATAGGCGCACGAGAAAGCATATAGCTACCTGGTTAGTAGAGAGTTGGAGACAGTGTAATAGTTAGGTAGTGAAGACAGAGTTTAAGAAAAGGAAGAAGAAGAAGTATCACTGAACCTTGTCCCTAACCTAAAACCTATAACTTGGGTAATATTATCCTAAATTAGGATAATATTAATAATAACCTTAAAGAAGGTAACTGGCAACTCTGGTACAGTAAATTGTGTACTGTACGTGTCTGTAATTGTATCTGTTTTGCACAGTTTGTAACGACCCCTGTCCATACGCATATTGTAGTTGTAATTTGTAACCTTGTCGAAGAGTGTCCCCGTAATACCTGTAACAAGTTTAGTAAATAATTGGTGTGTCAAGACTTAGAGTCTCAGAGTATAACAGAGAGGCGCGATTGTCTCTGGAAGTCAGGCGCGTTAGCCTAAAGATTGGATCAGGACTGCTCAAAGGTAAGTTCTGGTCAGGAAGCAGAAGACTCATCATCAATCCAGCGATCAAATCCAAGCAAGTGCTGACCCCTCTTGCTGATCAGCTGGAATCCAGTGCAACAAACGAACTCACGAAGAAGACCCCTACAAAGGTTGGCTGCAGGGAATCTCTGATTTTGGAACACCACCTTTCGGAGATCCGGTGCCTAAGTCTACTTCTATAAGTGGACGTGCTGACCTTCCGTGTAATCAAGTGCAGAGCGGTTTCTGTCACTAGACCGGAGAGCAGAGCGTTTTCTGTCTCTGGAGACTAGCAACTTCATTACAGGAAAGGGGGGTGATAGCGCAGTCGCTATCACTCACATTACACTTAGCTGAAGTGTATTGCTTTAAGAAGGTGGTATCCTTTTGTGCAGTACTTTTGTGGTGGTTTTTAAAACGCTATAACTTTCGCAATTTTGGGAGTTTATACATCGTCTTCAAGTTTATAATCAGGATCGACATGAGTTTACGAAACTAGCAAAATTAGCAAAAACGTTGGCAAAAAGTTTCTGACAACGGCTGAATATAGATGGACCAAAAATTTTTCAACGTCGATTTCTCGAAACTAGAATCTGTCAAAAGTTATTTTTGTGACATATAAAGGACATATGGGTGAGGGACGTTATTTTGGATTTGGCTCAATAGCTCCTAATGCTCGAAAAAATTCAGCCAAATGTATAATGACACCCAAATTTTTAAACTTCGCATTGAGTATTGCCACCTGGCGATGTTTTAGCCCAAACCAAGAAAACATCGATCAAAAGATCCCTCCGCAGAAGTGCGAACTTCCACTCTGCCAGAAATTTCCGGAAGCCGTCGAGTAGTTTTTGAGAAATCGATGTTCAGAACAAAATAATCGCAGTGTTGCCAAAGCGGTTTTCCGGCCAAATCTCTTGCTTAAGGTGATGATTCCTTTTGGAGACATCAATTAATTACTTGAATTACTTCTTATTCATTCCTTGGAGTTAAGAAGCCATTTTATGTTGAAATGGAGCCTAACCTTTTCTCTTTTTAATGAATACAATGAACCTAACTTTAGTTCTAGGAAATTATTTACTGCATTTTCGAAGTAATTTAATTTTCCAGATTTTTCCAGATTAAACTAAATTGTTTCGAGAGGCGTCGGACACATCATTTGATTCCAATATCAAATAGCTGGGGACCATTTTTTAGTTATTATGAAACCGCTCTTCATTATAAAGAAATTAGCTAAAATGCTAGCGCAACCTGGATTTTGCCTACTTTGTCCAACTTTGGCAAGCGACCACTTGAGCTAGAAAGCAGAAATCGGTGCAACTAAAAAGTCCCTGGGTATTTTTGTGTAAAATACGTCTAGTAGGTGGCAACCCTCTTGCTTGCATAGTAAATGCTCACGATCGGCCGAAGTACAGAATTTCTCCTTAAAGTTACAGTTTGTGTCCAGTCCTTATCGTTTCGTGCCATCATAGTTAATATTGATGTTTTAAGTTCCACTTTTTCAGCTAGGGTGAGCTGGGTGAGTTGGGTAAGCAAAAGTGCAACTTCTTGTGAACTGATCCTCTAGTTGGGAAGCGGATACCAAGTACATGATGGTATTTTGATGCGTCAGGATTTTCTTACCGAGACAGATTTCTTGAGGTCTAGTCTGCAAAATAGGACCATTCCTTCATTTGGGGCATAGAGTGTACCTCCTCTTCTCGGGAACAATGATGCTGATGCTAGCGCCAACATTGAACGCGTCGCTGACGAGTGGACGCGTCTGGGCTGGGCTGGTCGATTATTATTTTGGAAAGTTTCATCAAATTTCATCTTGATTTGAACAGTCAAACAATAATACTGCATGTGCCCAAAAGGAATCACCGCCTTAAAGCAGCGAACTTCAGCTAATAGCCATTGATGAAATGTGCAATGAGATTGTATATTGATTGAGTAAAAATGGACCAAAATTGTCCGTACGATTTGGCAGTAAGTTTGAAAAAACTGATGTCCTCGAAAACGGCCATTTTTGACCCTCAAAATTATTTTTGCTTATACTGACTAAACTAGTGGAGTCAGCTCAAAGGTTGTAACAGCAAAAATGTTTATTTCGGTGCCCTCTTTCAGCCATAGCAACCAATCCGGTGTCTCGACTTTCTGCCGAAAGTATAATGGCAAAAACCAATCTTTTCGTCTAAAAATATGGGACTGGTTCCAGAAAATTAGAGCAAGAAACAGGTTATTTCGCAAGTTTTATCTATTTACGTAAAGGATTAAAGCTGTATGAGTCAAAAGTACCCGAAAGGAAACCAGCACCTAAGATGAAAATTTGGCCGAATATTGATTTGGGCAAAGCTGTAAGCTTTGAGAACATGTCCATGCTACAGATCGGCATACTAATTATATCATTTTATTATTATTTTTATTTATTTATTTATTATTACTATTTTTCACGAGTGTACAGCAGAATTGGCAAACCCTAAAACCAACTGAAACATGAACAACAGAAAGGTACACTCACCCTAGAATCGTCCGAAATAAGAAGCAAAATCATGGGAGCTTCTTCATCAGGGTCACTTTTAAATAGCGAAAGTGGTAAATTGAAGCCATCTAACTCAGTTAGACCTGTTGAATGCAAGGTATGACCGAAAGATATGAAATAGAGGCCTATAGGCGAATGGGAATGCAACCGGGCAAGCATGTGTAAAGATGTGAGTTGCCTCAGTAAAAGGATAAATCTAGACTCAAAAGAAGAATTACTAGGTTCGTGAGTGTGCGCATGTCAAAATCGTAATCTCGTCCCTAACTCGCTAATTTCCCTAAACGACTACAGCAGGCGCCGGCAGTCCAATTCGGTACCGTGAGTTTACTGGGTTTTACGACAAAATACGGTTGACAAAAATAGAGAAAGCATAAATTTACAGTTCACAAAGAATAAACATTTTCACAAGATAGCGACACACAAAATATAATATTACCTTGCCCACACAGAAAAACCCCAAGTTTGGAGGGACTATAATCCCACGACCAAAATACCTGAGCAATGTCTCCCTTGTTGAACCCCACAGCAGAGAAAACGCCGCCACTCCGAAAGAGAAATCTGACAAGACTGAATTTGCGCTGAATTTCAATGGCGGACACGACTTAGCTAAGGAACCGAGGTTCCTACACGGAAGTACAATTTTCCATTTATCATTCATAAAGATAACACTACATTTTCTTCATTTTAGATAATTTCAAATAGAATTCAAAGGAAATATCAGAAAATAGTTCACACATGGTCCTAAATTTCGGCCCAAGCTTCCTACCCACAAGAGAAGAAGAAATTGTATGTGATGAGCTAAATGCCCACAGCTGCATCACTGGCAACACTAAATAATATTGGGGACTCAGTCGCTAACTGGATCTCCGTCAACCCATTGCTGGTGCGAAGCGATGTTACCCTAACACGCATCAACCTCAGACTGGAGGAAAGTCCAGTTCTGATATCACCTTACTCCACCGATACTGTGAAAGGAAGATTCTTGACAAATCGTTGATACTCCTACGACCTCCAACCACTGCCTATTCTCTGTGATCTCAATCTGCTCACTGTGCCAACCTACCCCCTCCCCGAAGCACTTCCTCTGCTACAGTAAATGTATTTGTCAAGTAGATTTGGTTGAACCATTAACAGTTGGTTTCACGTTTTTCACGGTTTTTAAACTGTAAAGGGTTCCCTGCTCTCGAGCCAATGCCCAAAATGCAACGCCTTTATTTGTTAATTTGTTTAAGCAGTCGAGTCGAGTTGAGTTATAATAAAGTTAAGAAGATACTAATAGTCTGTTGATTACAGACTAAGCGAACTCACGAGCAATCCCCGACCTATGTTGGCGGTAGAGCTACCTTTCGGGAGTTTGGTACATAAGTTTATCAAGCAGAAAGAATAAAATTGTATCTCACTCGAGCCCCTGGCTTTGCCAAATTTTAGGGGTCTGTTTTCGAGACACGGGTAAAGCTACTTCGGCACGTGCCGGACAACACACATAAACACTAGAGTACATAGACTCAACACAAAGACATAGAACCCTTCAGCCGCGACGGGAGATCTCAAAAGGGAGAGTAACCCGAAAAATGTGAAACAAAAATTTTAGACAAACGGAAGGGGAACGCTATGCAAAACAGGACACTACGATAACAGAAATGCAAAGCTAGACATTATAACAACTAGACGACTATACAGTAGAAAATACTATGAATAACTAAACAAAGAAATAGAATTTCGAACCCCAGCTGTATATATGAAGAATATAAGGTATATATAGATGCTCCGGGAGAGGCTACACCGGAGGAAAATTTATAGAAATTTATGAGAAATTGCGCGAAAAGAGCGAAAACATGCACGTATCCAGTCCAGGGAAGCCTCCCCCGGAGTAAACATACTATGCACGAATCTAATTAAATGCCAAAAATAAAGCTGCATATGAATAAAGCACACATAGAATTATAGCTGCACCGACAAAGATGGCAAAACTGGCAGGTGTAAGTGGCAGTACAAAATCATAATGGTAAACCCGCAGTACATTAAACAGTAGTAAAAGAAAACAAAACAGTTAGAAAAAGAGAATAATATACGACATAATATATAGGACGGACAAGCCGAACTAGGGAGCACCCTTTTTGAAAGAATCTCAAAACTACGAAAGTAGAGGTAGAAAATTAGAAAGCATCAGTAAAATTTGAAAGGTAAGCAGCAGACGAAAGCCCCATAACATGTTACCCGAAACGTATTTCCCCCCAACTTGTTAAAGCTATCAGACAAATAAAGCAGAAAATGGAATGAAAACAACCACAACACGAGTTAGAAAAAATGGGGAAGAGGGAGGGGGGGGCGAGCGAGTAGGGGGAACCGGAATGCACACAATCACAACAATATAGACTGATATATTATAAAGTTCAAAATTGATAGGCCAGGGAGGCCGTCGAGAACCACGCCGTCGGGGGAAAACCCTACAGCAACCATCGGACCGTCCTCCGGAAGGGGAGCGGGCGCCCCACGGCGCAAGCCGCTCCGGCCCCAAACCAATCACCGGCCAACAAACGAACCAGGCCCACCATCACCAATAACCGGGCCAACAGACTAACCAGGCCTCTCGCCAACCACGGAATCCTCCGGGTCCTAACACAAGACAACACACAAGGGCACAAAATTTCACACAGCATATATATAGCATCAGAAATGGGAACTCGCCGCCATAGAGGGACTGGGGGGGAGGGAAGGGGAAGTATGTTACAGTAAACAAACAGACAAACAAAAAAGGAGTAAATACGGCATAATATACGGGGATTAACATACGGCACGAGGGCCTACAGTAAACAAAATAGCATCATCATATAAGGCACGTATGCCACAGTCACAAAATAAGGCACGTAGGCCATACAGTACATCACAAAGGCCCGATTAATTTAGGAAAGAGGAGGCGCAAGCCTATGGCTACTGCAGCCCGGAGAGTGTCCAGACAACCAGCGACCATAGACTGCGCCGAAATCAAGGAAAACAGAAAAATTAAACTACGGAATCTATAATGCCGGTCCGGGGTTGACCGCCCACCCTTGCCCGGCCATAAGCCAGACACAGGCGACGAGCAACCACGGACCCGCCGAGATACGGGACGGTAGGACACCCCAGTACTATTGCATAGTAAAGATAAAAAATTAAAATTTCGATAAAATAAGGTATACGGTATAAGGTATACATATACGAGGTAAAAATGAAGGTCAAAATGGAGTATATGTAGAAATTCGCAAGATTTTTGTTCACTTTAAAAGGAAAATTCCACTTTTAATTGCAACGTTGGAAGCAAGAAGATTCAAGAAAGAAAATAATCAAATTCGTTTCAGAAAAATAAATGTTAGAACACATATAAAACAAAGAACAAATTCCCCCCCAAAACAGAACAACGACACCCCCCCAAATACGGGCCACGCAAATAACCCACCCGCCACACACACAAAAAACAATTACACAGGAGCAGGATACCTGATAGCCTCCCGGAGGTGTTGCTCAGCCTCGCGGACCGACAGCTCATGAGGGAGCTGCGGGAAAACTTCCCGCCGGACGATCATACATATCTTGCCCATCCAATTTTGTCCCTTGGGCTGGTCAGCCGTAAGGACTTCGCGACGACGGGCCGGTGGCATAGCCTGAAGTTCCAAGGCGTCATAGCCACAACTCCAGTAGGTGTCACCCTGCACCGCTTCAACCAAATAGGCCACGCCAGTGTCACGCAACCAACGGCGGAACTGAGGACACGAGGCCGTCTTGGCCCGAATGACGTCGAGCATGATCAGTGCTCGAATCAAGGAACCCGGACCCGTTTTTGCGTGCCACATTTGGCGCAAAACGGACTCTCTAGGAATCCATTTGGCCATGAATTCCTCAGCCAAATACTTGGCTTGGAAAGGGCACTCCATGGAGGCCACTACTCTAGCCGGCTCCTTGACGCCAAAGAAGTCCTCGAACTTACGCCAGTGGTACAGCTGTTCAGAGGTACCAAATTCTTCGTCCCCCCATTGGATGTAGACGAGGTCCTGAGAGCCAGAAAGGGGATCAGGTTGGACGATCCACATGTTGGAGGCCATATTAGTAGGGCCCTTAAACCAGACAACCTGGCGAGTCCTCGCAGCTTGGTGAGGCTGGTTGTAAGAGTGCGCCCAAACCTGATTAACCGTATCCTCCGCTAAAGCAGCGAGGTCCTTCGTAATTCTAGTGATAAAATTCAGGTACTTAGACGGCGAGCCACGAGCCATCAAATAGACTGGGTAGATGTTGATAAACGGAAAAATTTTGGCAGCAGCAGCCGCAGTAGCAGCCCACAAATTGGAGGCCTGCCCCACTAGACGGAAGGAATCAAATTCCAACACACCCCGACGGTAAATCGGAGGAAAGTCCAACTTAACAGTCCAGCGAAAGCGGTCCAGAGTTGGGTACGGAGATCCATCTGAAGTGACGAACTTGTGCTCCGTAGGGGTGCAAATCACCTCTGCTCCCGGGAAAAGGTTCTTTATAAGCGACAAGAAGTTGTCGTAAACGTTTTGCGTCACCGCAAAAGGAATGTCGTTACGACGAAAAACGCCGTCCCAAAAATTATAGATAGCGATGAAATATGGGTTCAATGAAGACCCATCAATCTTGGACTGAAGGTCCGGAAGACATGCTATCTGCCAATAGGGCTCCGAATGGATCCGGAAGGGAACCATGTGCGGGTAGTGGTGAATCAGATAGTGAACACCAGGCCAGAAGGCTTCGTCGACCACCTGCGGACCGGTGAAGCGCTGGGTACCACACGGCAGCTGTTTTGTCGGATCGCCAAAGTTGGGCGGACACTCGTTGAACTTCTTCAAATCTGGAGGAATCTGAGCCAGACCACGTTCACGAACGATCTTAGTTGCCTTATACGGACCTGGCGGAGGTTGGACAATGTACCGCGGAGGCTGATAAACGACAATTGTAGGAACTGTCTCAGAAGAAAGGGAGCCCGCTACTAAACCTGTCAAATCCAAAACCAGCTTACGTGGAAACAGGAAGTGGGACTCAGGCCAAACAATCTGCCTATCCGCTGGAAGACCCTCAAACGGTGAAACCTCATACGGTGCAACCTGAAGAGGTGGAGGCTGCGGAGGCGGCACGTGCAGCTGAATCACCGGTTCCTCCTGCATAGGAACATCCAAAACCGCAGGAATATCTGGACGATGGGATGGCCCAGGTTGGTCCGAGACACCCACA
>JASAND010021975.1:0-30318 GCA_030248195.1 Trissonchulus latispiculum
AATGACGTCTTCGAACAGGCGCAGTTGCGAAAGCCGAAGCGTTTTCTTTTGGACCTCTGCGTGGTTTTCGCATCTGCAAATGCCTCATCAACTAGAATAGGGACATGCACATCAAGTTCAATTTTTAATCAAGGAGTGCCTTCAGGAGCGAACTTTTTGGCTCGCCTCTCGGAGAACACTCCAGCATAACGGTGATACTAGTCCACAAGAAAAAAGACGGGTGCCTCTGTCTCCCATAGTGGAAAAATACGCGCCAGTTCAATTCATAAATCAGTATACATCCTTAGATGATAACTTGGATAGATTGCAAAGGCTTAGAACAATTGAAGAGGCATCCACCCAAGCAAAGGCAAAAGAAACATCTCCGAAAATCCAGAAAACTGAGGAAGAACTCAGTAAACCCAAGGGAGAAAAGCCGTCAAAGGGTAAACGGGTACGTACGAAACATGAGAAGACAAAGAAAAGGATCAAGTCTAAGGTATTGGACCCAGATTTTCCGGACAAATTTCTTTTTGAGGATGTTTTACTTTCATACTCTGATGCGACATCAAGCGAAGAAAGTTCCGAGGAAAGTTCTGATTCTGATTCTAATTCGTCAAGTCGGGAACAAAAGGTTTCCTACTCTCAGCCACAAAAGGCACCAAAAACTGAGCCTATTTTTAATAATCGGAACTATTTAATGGCTTTTGCTCAGGAAGATAAATATTTTGTTGGAGCTCAAGCAAAAATTCCGCCTATTCATTCGCCAGTGGTTGTAGTGTCTGTCTCTGGTTTGAATACGTTAGCTTTACTAGATACTGGTGCGAATATCTCGGTTATTTCGAAAAGCTTTGTAGAGCATTTACAAAAGAAGTCACCAGAGGCACTCACGCCCGGAGAGCGACGTTTTGCTTCAGCTACCGCAGCTAATGGTACTCCGATAGATTTTTCTGGATCAGTCAAATTGAATTTGTCTTTTCAAGGATATATTTGGCCTCACGAATTTCTTATCAGTGAACATTGCCCATACGATGTTTTACTTGGTTCTGACTTTCTTTCAACCTATAATTGGTCAATGTTATTGGGCAGACATTCAATCTATCATCCTCTTTTTAAAGAAGTGCCTCTTTTAGGTGCACCTCAGTTGGATAGCATTTTACAAGTTCTTGGAAAAGAAACTCCAAAAGTCTCGAATATTTTTCTTAGAGTTGGAGTTAGTGTGCAACCTAATTCAGAAGCATGGGTTCCAATAGCTTGTGAATCAAATGAACAAAATCCAAATACCGAGGATAATGACGAAGTTCTTTCTCTCATACGTACTTATGCATCCAAAGTACAACCTAAGACAGCTCCTTGGCCCTCACGTTTTCAAGATCCACCAAAAATGGTACGAAATTCTATGAAAATTGTTGAAAAGTATAATTGCTATGTGGTTCCTGGCATTGTTTCTAGTGAAAATCAATCTCAATACGTTCGAGTGTGGAATCTTGGTCCTGAAGCTTTGGACCTACGGCCAGGAATGCTATTAGCTTATGCTGACGATTTAGTTTCTGTGAAAAATCCTAAAGGCAAGGAAGCTTTTCTGCATATGGGTGATAACTGGTTTGAGCAGGAGTACGTATGTGAGTCAGATCTTCTTACGGGAGAAAACCCACAAGTCAATTCAGCTATTCATAGTTCAAACATAAGGGAAACGATACAAGAACAGCAACAACAACCTAAAGAGGAAAAACCGTTAACAAAGGAAGAACAATATGAACAATTTCTGAAAGAAGCTCAGGTAGATAAATTCGAATGTTCGGAAAAATCCAAGGAAAGGTTCAAGAAGCTATTACGTAAGTACGTACATGTCTTTGCTACGCCTACTAACTTAGGAAAATGCACAACTGGACAACATCTGATTGACACTGGTATGGGTGGACCAGTAACAGCTAAGGCCTACAGAGTGAATCCTAATGAAAGACTACAAATTGAAGAACACATTCGGAAGATGTTGGATCAAGGTATTTGCTCTCCATCGAATAGCCAATGGTCATCTCCATGTATGCTGGTAGGTAAGAAGGATGGAACGACAAGGTTTGTCATCGATTACAGGAATCTGAACAAGATAACTAGGAAAGACCGATATCCACTACCTAAGATAGATGAAATTCTAGATATGTTCAGCAAAGGAAAATTTTTCTCCACCTTAGATCTTAATAGTGGCTACTGGCAGATAGAAATGTTTCCACCTCACAAAGAGAAAACTGCATTTATTTCACATATGGGACTTTTCCATTTCAATGTCATGCCTTTTGGATTAACGAATGCTCCAGCAACGTTTCAACGCATAATGGAGCGCATTTTTACTGAACTTCCAGTTTACATCGATGATCTACTGATCCCTTCAAACGATGAGGATCACCATTTGAAAATGTTGGAAGTTGTTTTTCAAAAATTGACCGACCATGGTCTTCGATTGAAAATGAAAAAGTGTGTCTTCTTTCGCAAACGAGTTGAATATCTTGGACACTTTATTTCAGAAAAAGGCATTGAAACTGACTCTCGTAAAGTAAGTGCAGTCCAGAATTTTCCTGTACCTAGAACAGTCAAGCAGCTACGTGGATTTTTAGGTATGGCAGGGTATTATAGGCGATTTATTCAAAATTTTAGTACCATAGCCGGACCTTTGAATAATCTATTGAAGAAACAAGAATGTTTTCATTGGACTGATGAATGCCAAACAGCGTTTGATAGTTTGAAAACTGCGTTAACTCAGGCACCTGTGTTGGCATACCCAAATTGGGATAATCCATTTTTGTTAACAACTGATGCTAGTATTCAAGGTCTCGGTGCGGTACTAGAGCAAGAACAAGAAGGTGAATCAAGACCAAAACCAATCGCTTATGCAAGTAGATCTTTAGTAGGTGCAGAAAAGAAGTACGAAATATACGAACTAGAAGGATTAGCTGTAGTCTGGGCATGTAAACATTTCCAACATTATTTACGACATCGCCAATTCACCCTATATACTGACAACGAAGCTCTTAAGTACATCTTTACCTGTCCAAAGCGTCAAGGCAATAGTAGGTTAGCTAAGTGGCATATAGCATTGCAAGAGTACAAATTTACTGCATTACATCGCAAAGGGGTTGACAATCCAGTAGCAGATGCTCTTTCGCGTAATCCAAAGTCCAAGGACAACTTTTTGGCTGACATTGCGACGGCGGATTCACGATTGCAGCAAGTACGTACGCAAAATAACAACACAGAAACAACATCTGAAAACGAAGAAGAGTTTGATGTAACTGAGGACATGTATCCACCTGTATTCGCTATTGAAAAGTTTTCTGATGAAAGTTGGAGTCAAGCTTTAGATGAAGATCATGAATTTGGTCCTTTAAAAGACTACATGGAAACTGGTCGTTTAACTACCGACGAAAAAGTTTGGCGTTTAATTCGTTTTGAATCGGATTTTGTTTTGGAAAACGGTATTTTGTATAGACATCACATTGACTCGTGTGGACGAAGGAGACTAGCGTTACCTCGACAAGTGTGCGTCCCACAAAAGTTTCGAAACTATATCTTACATCAATATCATAGTGCAATGGATACTGGTGGACACCAAGGAGTACCTCAAACTCTTTATAAGATAGCTACTAAGTACTATTGGCCAACGTTAACTAGAGATGTAACAGCATACGTACGTAACTGTATTGTTTGTGCGAAGTTTACTATTGGACCGAAACAACCGCAAGCTCCTATGAAACCTTATCCACCTGTGACTAGGCCATTTGAACGGATTTACCTAGATGTTTGTCATTTTCCAACTAGTAAGAAGCAAAAGGTCTGTGTTCTTGTTTTGATAGATCAGTTAACACGTTGGGCAGAAGCGTGGCCTCTTAGAAATGAAAAATCTGAAACGTTAATACGTACGCTTTTGTATGAATTTATTCTGCGTTATGGCGTACCTAATGAAATAGTTACGGATCAAGGCCCAAACTTTCAGTCAGAAGTAACATCGACATTTTTTAAGCTACTAGGTACAAAGAAGCTACGTACGACAGCTTATCACCCTCAGTCTAACGGACTTGTAGAAAGGGTAAATGGTACTATACGTGAAATAGTTAAGAAATACATAGATACGTCACAGAAAGACTGGGATATCAAACTGGCTTTTGCAATGCATGCGTATCGAACATCTTTTCATTCTACCATTCAAGATACACCATATTTTCTACTTTTTGGTCGTGACTGTCAAGTTCCGGAAGATTTGCTATTTGAAAAGTTGGATAAGCCGGTAACTTCTTTAAATGCTTATAAAACATCAGCTATGCGGGAGTTAACGGAAAACTGGCGTTTGACTTCGCAAATTATTAAGGATAAAACTGACTTGGTTAAGCAAAGGTACGATAGAAATGTACGTATGAAAAATTTTGACGTAGGACAGCTAGTTATGCGAAATATATCTCAAGTACCAGTACCACAAGGACATATGGCAAAGTTAGCTCCGAAATACGATGGTCCTTACCGCATAATTGAAAAGATTTCCGAACAAAATGTGCGTTTACGGTGCTTACAAACTGGGAAGGTGAGTAACCCAATTCACGTCAATCGACTCAAGAAACTACCAGATGTGCATCCTCAATTTACCGATGATACAGCTGAACAATTTGATGACTTATTCCAAGATACGCCTAAGGAAACGGCTACGGAAAATCGGGAGGACCATAGCAATGATTCTAGTAGCAATACTGAAGGATTAGAAACTACTGCAAACGGAGTCGAACAAGGGCAAAATACCATTGATGAACCAAATCAAGACGAAACTGCATCCAATGCTAGTCAGGAAATGGCAATAATCATCAAGCAGGTTAACAACACTACTGCACCAGCACCGTATGCACTAGTTAGTAGGTCATTTATTCCATCTTTACTGCGTCCTATACCAAATTTATTCCGTTTTGTCAACACTATGTCTTTTCAATTGTAGTCATTAATTTGTCTAGTCCTCTTTCACTTACTTAAATTATTTTGCACAATTTAAACGTTGCACTTGTTTTCTATTCTAATTTACGGCAGTTAATCTTTTCATGGCTTTGTCGTTCCCTATAGCCAGGTCCAACAAGCTACGTCGACGGCTAGATAAAACCGTGGAGATCTATTTGGAGGTTCCAACCTTCTCTGGTGTTCATGGCAGCGTTATGCCACTTTGCAGAGATCATGGAAGCAACGACATGAGTTTCAAAGACCTGCGGAAGGGTACTCTGTACCATATAGGTATCTGTAAGATTCAAACGGGTTAAAGGTTTGTTTTGATTTTTAACTGCCATTTAAATTACGTTTGTGCCAATTCAGAGTATTGTGTTAGACTATCCATACCAGAGTCACGGTTCTCAAAGGTTTTTAATTGGTAGTTATCAATAGCCTGGTCGTATCGCCATGTGTACATCTAAATCTGCTTCGAAGTAGTCTGCAGAAGGCAATCGTGCTGTCAACTTTGGGTTTCTTTGAATTTTCTTGTTTTGCACTTCCCAATATCAAACTATATTGTATTCTTTTATGCCTTCAGGTGTTTTCACTTGTTCATTGGTTCTCATTGGGTAGCAGATCATTTGAACTAGTTCCTTACTTTCTTGGACTCAACGAATATCCATTGGAGCGAGCACAGAGCAAGGGTTGGATACGATTAATGGTTCTACTGGAGCATCGTCAGTCTGTACTGGTTCTATCATTCTTTATTCATAGCGATATCGAACGGTATATGTCTTACATTCCTACCTACGTTGGTGAGTTATCTTTCTGGATAACCTACACAACAGGGACATTGGTTGTGCTGAGTGCGAACTTTTTGGCTCGCTTTCTAGTACATACCATGTCCCATCCACTCCAAATGCAAATTCTGACCAAACCAGTAGTGTGAAAATTGAAACGAAACATTGAAACGTCTGTTTGCTTACAGTAATTCTATTCTCACGAATTCAATTTTTGTTGTAGTTTAAACTCGTAGCATTTAATTCTTGTAGTTTGGTATGCGGAAAGGAAGCTTTTATTAGTAGTAATGAAACGAGGCTCGTTGTTTGTTGCGGTTTGAATTAAAAGCCTCATAATACGATTACGAAGCAGTGATTTATATATATACTTGCGTAGTTTTGCTAAGAATTGAACGAATTCGGAGTTTGAAGTAGTTTTTTTTGCAGTGGCGTAGTAACTTTTTGCAGTGTATACTTAATTCGTTGTGTTTGTTTTTCTGTTGCAGGATTTCTTGCCTTTTTTTGTATGTACAGTCAGTAATCGTAGTAATGACATTGTACAGTTAATAATTGCATTGGTAGTTGTTGTACAGATTTTTGTGTTATCTATGCTTATCGGAATATACCTAAAAAGCAACATTTCGCGAAAAACTCAAAAATACTTCAGTTTATCTATACTAACTTTGTTGTTTGTGATTTTCATTCAATGATTGTGATGTATATGTTAGTATGTTTATGATTTTTTGTTGTTCGGAGCTTTATGAACGGTTGATATTTGTATAGCTTGCAATCTTGAGCGATCTATCTCTAGTTTAGCCTCAAACGAATTATTTTTATTTTTCTCAAATTTCGAAAGATTTCATAGACGATAAATGTGGTTCGTGTTTGTTTTGCACTGATTGGGGCTCTGTGTAGCCTGTATTTCTAACTGTGAAGATCGCAGTTTCCGCCTATGGAACTCGATTTTCTCTCTGGCCTATTACTACGGATATAACGACACCACATGATGGCAACTTCAGCCTTCTCAGCTCCGATCCTGTTTCGAGTTCATACGGCTTTGAACTCTCCCCGAAAGTTACTCTGAAGACCATCACAACCAAATATAATTTTAAATTGCAACGACAACAACTAGAAGACAGCGCATCATTATAGACATTTGAACTTTCAATCGTTTTGTGTACATACTTTATATGCATGTTGATTAGTTTGTATAATCTGTTGTTTTGTTATTCTTCTACCTATTCGCTAGCGTTTTGTATTTATATTTGCCGGCTTTGTATTATTTGTTTGCTGTTTTTGTGAGAGCTCTGTGATTTGTATTGTAATTTTGATTTGGTTTGTAAATAAGTGGTACTTTTGTTAGCTATGTAATCATATCTTGTGTTTGTATACTTGTTTCGTCTAGTGATGTATTCCGTTCCCCAGATTCATTTCCCCTGTATATGAATACGTATGTGTCATGTGTGTATTGATTTTTCTTATTTTTTTCGGAAGATCGGGTGATCTTTGTTTTTCAGCGGCGGAGGAGAATCCGTACGCAATGCCTTAAAATTTCTAATTAGCAAATTCAGATAGTTGTACAGATTATTTGTTAGCTAGGATTTTTCTATTTGTAGTAATTTAGTTAAGATTGTATTTGTCTATGAATTGTCTTTAGCTAGGTTCTTTGTGTTTGTTCGACTTGTATTATGTATTATGTTAGCTATGATTTGTGTTCCGGTCATGTATAGATTAGCTGTGTTTAGTATAGTAGTTAGTCTATTAATAATTGTGTGCTTGTTTGTCTGTTTGTTAGGGTAATTGTGAGTATGATTGTTAGGGCCCTTGAGAATGTTTGTATGAATGTTGTATTTTAATTTCTTTATGTGAACTTCTTTCTGTAATTGTGGTTTTTACTGTTTTGTGTAACTTTTTCTATGTGGGATTCTTGCTCTATTTTCTGAATACTTGGTTTTCTTTCATTGGTTGCAACTACTTTCTGTCTTTCGGGTATTCTGTTACTCCCTGCGTTTCGCTACTTTCGCCTGGCTATGACTTCCATTTTGCTACCATTTCTAACTCTAATTCACTTAACTTCTATTTGTAGTTACTTTTCTTTTAACCATGGGTAAACGTGCCAGGATACGTTCCTCATAACTGGTCTCATGGGATTTGTGTGAGATCTACTTTATAATTTTGAAATTTTCCTGAATTTTCAATTACTGAATTACGGTAGCATTCCCTCTCGCCCTTGTATTTTAGCAGGCGCTAAAAATTTTTCTATCCAGGGGAGGATGTCAAAAACCAGTTAAAACCGGTTGTTGCAGTTAACAACCCAAAGAGGAAGTATTTTCTAATCTGCATATGTGCAGACGTCTCTCCTAATTTGCATGTTTGATTTTTGGAAATCTATTGTGAATTTCGAATTGTGTGTCGAATTTTGTGTGTTACGAATCAGGTGTATTTTTTTGGTCCCGCATTTTATGATCCGCCTACGTTTATGCCTTTATGCCAATAAATTTATTGTTACGCCACAACCTTTATAGTTGGTTACCTATGCCTTTATCACGATCTTCCTGCATCGGTAAATTATAGAAATTATATAGATTTGGGTAGGATTTGGGTAATCTAGTAGCATCAGCACGGTCAGCTAACCTGTAATCGCTTAGCCTCGCAATTCCTGCTCAGGTCCAGACAGCTGAGCCAGGGAATTAACAAAATTATCGCAGTTTTGCCAAAATGGTTTTTCGGCGAATTCTCTGGCCTACAACAAAGAACTCCAACCAGTAGGCACTGATAAAATGCGCAATTGGACGATGTATCGATTGAGTAAAAATAAGCCGAAATTGTCGGTAAGATTTGGCAGTAATTTAAAAAAAAACGAAATCTTCAAAAATGGCCATTTTTTGACCCCAAAAATGGTTTATGGCTTATACTGCCTTAACCACTGGAGATAGCTTAAATGTTGTAAAAGCAAAAATGTTCATCTTGGAGGTCTCTTTGTAGCCATGACAACCAATCCGATGTATCGACTACGTACTGAGAGAATAATGACAAAAACCAAAACTTTATCTTTATACTTAAAAATCCGAGACTGGTCCCAGAATGCACTAAATTTTCTCAAAAATGTGAACGTTTTAGCCAAAACCAAGAAAAACGTCCCTCCGCAATAGTACGAATTTCCATTTTGCCGAAAATCTCCGGAATCTGTCGAGTAGTTTTTGAGAAATCGATGTTCAAAACAAAATAACCGCAGTTTTGCCTAAATGGTTTTTTGGCCAAATCCAAAGCTGAAAGCAATAAAGTCCGGCTAATAGGGATTCATAAAATGTGCATTTGGACGCTGTATCGATTGAGTATAAATGGAACAAAATAGTTCGCAAGGTTTGGCAGTAATTTTGAAAAAAACTGATTTATTCGAAAATGGCCATTTTTTGACCCTCAAAATGGTTTTTGGCTTATACTGCCTTAACCACTGGAGATAGCTTAAATGTTGTAAAAGCAAAAATGTTCATTTTGGAGTTCTCTTTGTAGCCATGACAACCAATCCGATGTATCGACTACGTACTGAGAGAATAATGACAAAAACCAAAACTTTATCTTTATACTTAAAAATCCGAGACTGGTCCCAGAATGCACTAAATTTTCTCAAAAATGTGAATGTTTTAGCCAAAACCAAGAAAAACGTCCCTCCGCAATAGTACGAATTTCCATTTTGCCGAAAATCTCCGGAATCTGTCGAGTAGTTTTTGAGAAATCGATGTTCAAAACAAAATAACCGCAGTTTTGCCAAAATGGTTTTTTTGGCCAAATCCAAAGCAGAAAGCAATAAAGTCCGGCTAATAGGGATTCATAAAATGTGCATTTGGACGCTGTATCGATTGAGTATAAATGGAACAAAATAGTTCGCAAGGTTTGGCAGTAATTTTGAAAAAACTGATTTATTCGAAAATGGCCATTTTTTAACCCTCAAAATGGTTTTTGCCTTATACTGCCTTAACCACTGGAGATAGCTTAAATGTTGTAAAAGCAAAAATGTTCATTTTGGAGCCCTCTTTGTAGCCATGACAACCAATCCAATGTATCGACTACGTACTGAGAGAATAATGACAAAAACCAAAACTTTCTTATCTTTATACTTAAAAATCCGAGACTGGTCCCAGAATGTTAAAGAGCACGAAAATAGTATATTTAGAAAATTTTATCCACTTTCATAAAGAATTGGAGCCTGTAGGGTCGAATTTACACAAAGCGATACCACCACCTTAAGTTGGTGGTTGTGCAGTACTTTTGTGGTGATTTTTTAAAACGCTATAACTTTCGCAATTTTGGGAGTTGGAAAAAGTTTTATACGACCTCGTTTTAAAGCTTATAATCAGGACATTCATATGAGCTTACGAAACTAACAAAATTATTAAAAAAATTAGCAAACATTTTTTGACATAACGGCTAAATAAGACCAAAAATTTTTGAACATTGATATTTCAAAACTGCGGAACCAGACAAAATTTCTTTTTGCGCTATCATAGAGAGGACATATGGGCCGAGGGTCGTTTTTTTGGGGTTTTGCTCAGTATTACTCAATGGCTGAGAAAATTCGCAAAATGCACGGAAGCACTAAATTTTCTCGAAACCAGGAACGTTTTAGCCAAAACCAAGAAACACGTCCCTCCGCAATAGTACGTATTTCCATTTTGCCAAAATTCTCCGGAATCTGTCGAGTAGTTTTTGAGAAATCGATGTTTAAAACAAAATAACTGCGGTTTTGCCAAAATGGTTTTCCGGCCAAATCTCTAGCTGAAAGCAATAAAGTCCGGCTAGTAGGGATTAATAAAATATAAATTTGGACGCTGTATCGATTGAGTATAAATGGAACAAAATTGTTCGCAAGAATTGGCAGTAATTTTGAAAAACTGATTTCCTCGAAAATGGCCATTTTTGACCCTCAAAATGGTTTTTTGCTATACTGACTTAACCACTTCAGATAGCTCAAAAAATTAAAACTGCATAGAAATCGAAAAACTGAAAAAATTGTCCCTGCGTTAGGTTTATTTACGCATTTGTGCCAAATTTGAGCCAATTTTATTCGGCCGTTAATGAGTGACACCGTTTTGAAAATTTCAGCTTATCCCACTTGTGTAAGTCGCAAGCCAAGCACTGGATTATTCAAATTCTACATGTTGCTAGCACTCAGCCCCAGCTACATCTGCTGAAAGTTTGAAATAGATTCGTTGGAAAATAAACTCAGGAGAACCATTCCCGGTAATGCAAGCACCCCCAAGGTGGTGGTATCCTTTTGTGCAGTGCTTTTGTGATTTTTTGAAACGCTATAACTTTCGCAATTTTGGGAGTTGCAAAGAGCTTTATACATCCTATTAAAGCTTATTATCTGTACATTCATTGTACTGAGCTTACTGTACTGTACATTATCTGTACTGAGCTTAGAGAACTGGCAAAATTAGCAAAAAAATAGCAGAAATTTTCTGACGAGCTGACATCCGACAATATAGACCAAAAGTTTTTTCAACATCGATTTCTTAAAACTGAAGAATCGGCCAAGAGTTCTTTTTGTGCCAAGATATGAAGGACATACGGGCCGAGGGACGTTTTTTTGGATTTGGCTCAGCAGGTCTTAACTGTCGAGAAAATCGGCCAAATGCACAGTAACACGAAATTTCGCAACTTCGCATTGAGTTTTCTTGCTACTCAATATGTTTTAGCCCAAGCGAAGAAAAACGTCCCTCCGCAGAAGTGCGAATGTCGATTCTGCCGAAAATCTTCGGAATCCGACGAGTAGTTTTTGAGAAATCGATGTTCGAAACAAAATAATCGCAGTTTTGCCAAAATGGTTTTTCGGCCAAATCTCTAGCTGAAAGCAATAAAGTCCGGCTAATAGGCATTCATAAAATGTGCATTTAAACGATGTATCGATTGAGTATAACTAAGCCAATTTCGTCCTAAACATGTGGCAGTGATTTTGAAAAAACTTATTTCCTCGAAAATGGCCATTTTTTGCCCCAAAAACAGTTTTTTGCTTATACTGACTTAACCACTGGAGATAACTCAAAGGTTGTAAGAGCAAAAATGTTCATTTTCGAGTCCTCTTTCCGGCCATATCAACCAATCCCGTGTCTTGTCTACCTACTGGGAGCTTATTGCCAAAAGCCAAAACTTTCTTATCTTTTGGCCTAAGAATACGGGACTGGTCCTAAAATGTTAAAGAGCACGGAAATAGGTTATTTCGTAAGTTTTAGCCCTTTGCGTAAAGGAAAAAGCCGTAGGAGTAAAAAATGCCCGAAAGGAAACCAGCACCTTAAGTTGAGCTAAAGGTTCTATAAACTTCAAGAAGTTTATAGAAACCTGCTACCTTTATCGTTGGCCAGTCTCGCGCAGGCCGGCTGGCTGGTCCATGGGTGTGACCGGCGAGATTATTGAGAAATACAAAATGTAACCTCCCCCCCCCCAACTGGCCAATTTTGTGATGAACTTCCTATGTTGAAACTTGGCGAAATTTTGGTTAACACGTAAAGGTAACCAAAGGGGTAACTTCCGAATTAAAAATTCAACTTTGATTGGTGAAAAAAATTGCACAAAAGGTTGGCCTGGCCCAGTTGTGCAAATCTGATTTGGATTGTCCGTCAATAATTAGTCGATCACTATTCATGAAGTCGAAGTTTCATTATTTTCGATTTAATTTTAGTCTGAATGTTACATATGCTTTATTCGAAGATTGTAATCTCAAATTTTGTAGTCTGTGTGAATTCAATGTTTTACAGGATTCAATATTTTTCAAATAAAGTTCTTGTTTTATTAGTTGATTATTCTTTGTTTCGTGGATGCCCACATGGGTGATTCTACGGTTTGTGTCTGCTCGGATCCAATACTCACTGTAACATATAAGAATTTTCTAATAACTTGGGCTCTGGTAGCAGTCTCTATTCTCTTGAAATATATTGCACTCTAAAAATGTATGGTTTGCTGTATTCATACTGTCGCGGGCCGTGGGCTGACCAACGACGTGGCAGAGTAAAACGCAGTGGATTAAGTTCGTTAAAGTTCGTATGCCTCTACAGGCTCTAACTCTCTTCTGAGTCTTCGGCTACTAGGCGAACTGATACACAACAAGATGCTTTAATGACCAAGATTACAAGTACAGAATCGGAGCAGAATCTCAAGCACGACTTCACTTTCCAACCACTAGTACCGAGACTAACTAACAAAATAGAATTACAAAGTTGCCCTTTCCTGGCTACCGTAAGACTTTGGCGATTACGAAATACCCAGCAATTTATCCCCGAACCCAAAAATAGTTTCCAATTTTCTTTCTAGAATTCTCTAAGGTAATCTAACTTTTGGTTTCTCTTTTCTGGCCCTTCTATTGACGTAAGCAAGCTTCTAGAACTTTCTATTTTCTGGCAAGTTGATAAACTAAAGAGCCCAAATCCAATTTCCAATTCTAACGAAACTATAAATCTTTTGGCCAGTTTTCTAGCTCTAACTTGACAGAAAGAGAAGGAATAATTCCAAGAAAGAACCTAACTTGGTCAAAGCTAACACACACAATTTTAAGGACAAGACAATACAGAGTTACTAACTACAGACAAGAACAATTGCAGATTACTTTATTACTAACTAAGGATACAACAATTAACACATATACTAGTTACCTACAGTATCTGACTAATTACCGTATACCTTTACTATTTGTTACCTAAGATTCCTTATTTAACTTTATTTTATAGATTTACCTAAATCCTTAATTTAAGAGTTTTACCTAATTTTATATTTTCTAACTAGCTAATTACTGGGTCTGCTACAATACAACAAAGGGGTGACACAGTTAACGCTAACAACAGCAACCATGTCTTCTATGTCCAAACCTTGGCTTCTGCATTACTAATGGATTAGCATCTAGCTCGTAATTGGATCAGCACCATAGTTTCCTTAGGGGGGGGGTATCCCCCCCCCAAATTTTCGACCAAATTTACCCCCTCCCAGATTTTTGGACTATCCCTCCCCCCACTTTTGGCTACCCCCCCCCCCGAACCCCCCCCCAACGATTTTTGGAACCAAAAAGTTAGCTAAATTTGGTCGAAAAATGGTCATTTTTTGAAAAATTTTTCTAAAATTTTGGCCTAAAATCGCTTTAAAACGGTGCAAAAACGCCTAAAACGTTAAGAACAAGCCTTATTTTGATGAAAAAAGGGCTAAATTACAGAAAATTTTGCATTTTTTGGCCATTTTTTGAATTTTCTGAGGTCCGAATTTTGGGGGGGGGGTTCGGGGGGGTACTCCCCATCACATTTCGGGGGTCGACCACCAAATTTCCGAAGTTTACCCCCCCCCCCCAACCAAAATTTCCAGGGAAACTATGATCAGCACTAATCGTAATTAGCACACCCAAGGAAATTTTTCTAAATTTAGAAAATTCGTACTCTTTTGTTAGTGTTTGTTTTTTTAATATACGACAATTAATTGGAAACAGTAAAATGAATGTAATTCTGGCTAACGTTACGCTGTTTCTGGTGGTAGCGGCGCCGCGCCAGGGTATTTTTGAAGGGGGACTTTCTTTGGGTTTGGGGGGGGGTATCATCCCCCCCCCCCCCCAAGTTTTGACCAATTTTACTCCCCCACCCCAGAGTTTCTGACATACCCTCCCCCAACTTTCGGCTACCCCCCCCCTAAAAGTTGGCTAAATTTGGTCAAAAAGTGGTTAATTTTAGCAATTTTTCCCTAATTCTTTTGAAAATTTTCGAATTTTTGGCTCAAAATTTGCAAAATTTAGGTAGGAGGTTGGAAAGGTTTAGGGGGGGGGGGGTCGGCCGAAGGCCGATTTGGGGGGAGGGTGTGGAAAAATTTTGGCGGGGGGGGGTTGGGGGGGGGGTAGCCCCCCAACGTTTTTTTTCCACCACCCTCCCCCAAAACTTTTTGGGGGGGGGACGTCCCCCCCCAACTGGGGGGGGGGGAGTAAAAAATGGCCAAAAATTGGGTATTTTTTGGGTAAATTTTGTAAAAATTTTCAAAAATGTCCAAATTTTAGGCTTAAATTGTTTATTATTATGAGAAATACACGTTTTTAACTGTATTATGGATCTTATGACTCAATATTGTCTTTATTTTGGACTTGGAAACATGTTGGCAATCATGTTTTTGAGTTTAAAACCACTGTCTAAAGTTAAAATTACTTTATGGTTAGATGTTTTTTATCATTAGCAACGGCTGAAAATGCGATTTTTGGCATAAAAAATGAAAAATTTTTTTGGGGGAGGGTTGGGGGGGGGTCCTGGTGGGGTGGTTGGGGGGGTAGCCAGAGTGGCCCCCCCAGAATATGGTGGGGGGGAGCCTCCCCCACCCCAAATCTCCGTTACACCTATGCTTGGCCCCCCCCTCTTACACATGGTTCGAAAAATTTTTTGCCACTGATTTGGCTGAAAAGGTACCGAAAGGGTAAATTGAGGTCGCTGATTTCAAAAATCGAATCGAGAGATCAATCTGATCAATCGATCAATCAGTAGGCTAGTAGGATAGATCGATCAAAACCGATCAGAAAATTTTGTCTCCGATTTTCGCGAAAAGTCGCCTATAAGATAATTCTGGGGTGCTGATTCTGAATCTGCTGTCGAAATTTCGATCAGAGCTCCCAAATTCGACTTATAGACGATTTTTTGAAAATCGAAGAAATTAGATTTTTGCGGGCGCAGGATCAATTTTAATGAAATTTCGACCGCAGATTCGGAATCAGCACCACCACCCCCAAGCATAGGTGTGGCTGGCGAAAAAAGTGGGGGTGGGGTTTGAAAAACAGTAGGGTGGGGGTTTGGCAAAAAAGGGGGAGGGCGGGTCGCGAAAAAAGCGCTTTGGGGGGAGGGGTAAGAAAAATTTTTTGAGGGGGTGGGTCGGCGAAAAATCGATTTTTCGCTAAAAAACTGAAAACTTTTCTCAATTTTCAGCTATTTCTAGCGATTTTAAGGTAATAAGGCGAATTTTAGCAAATTTTCGCTGCTTTTTAAAAATTTTTCGAATTTTTGGCTAAAAATTTCATTTGCAAAAATTCAGGTAGTGGGTTGAAAATTTTGAGGGGGGGGGGTCGGCCGAAGGACGATTTGGGGGGAGGGGTAGAAAATATTTTTTAGGGGGGAGGGTCTGCGACCCCTCCATTTGGGGGAGGGGTCCCCCCCCCTAACACACCTATGCCCCCAAGTTACCCTATAGGCGAGTTTTCGCGAAAATTCGAGACAAAAACAGTTTTGATCAACTTTGATAGATCACTTCTACTGATCGATCGATTAAGCCCAAGGTCAATATCGAGTCATTAAGTCCATAAAACCGTTACAAACGTGTATACTAGTATCGTAGTATCGTACTGTATCAGTACTGAACACGTTAAGCCAAGAATTCGGACTTTTTTGAAAAATTTTGCAACATTTACCCTAAAAATGCTCAATTTTTGGCCAATTTTCGCGCCTCCGGCGCAACCCCCCCCCATTGTTGGGGGGGGCCCGGGGCCATGGTTTCCCCAGAAATTTTGGTGGGGGGGGGGGTAAACTTCGGAAATTTGGTGGTCGACCCCCGAAATGTGAGGGGGAATACCCCAGTGGCGGATCCAGGATTTTGAAAAGGGGGGGCCGCTGAAAAATTTTTCTGGGGGAGTAACCAAGCTTTTCCGGGGGGGGGGGGGTGGTAAAATTTGCTTTTTCCAGAAACAAAATATTTTTACAAGAAAATATTGTGTATGGAAAGGTTAGTTCACTTGCCAATGGGAAAACAACTATATATATCCCGTGAGTGAAGCAAAGCATGGAGAATTTATATACACAAGTAGCACACGGGGGGTCTGGGGGGCAGAGCCCCCCGGAAGTTGAAGAATTTTTTGAAATTGGAAAAAATCCATCATGCAAACTTTTGAAAAGATTAAAGAAATAAAATGGAGATGTATATACATATATACCTATATGTGTGTGTGTATAGCCATGGGGTGAAAAAAAACCCACCCCCTTTTTGGGGGGAAAAAAACCCACCCGCCTCCTGGGTCACGGGTTGGAGCTAGGCGCTCCAAAACATGCCAGCAGAAAGCGCGACTCTTTCTAACCTATGTGTGCAAAGATCAGGTCATTTGATTCACTCTTGCTCATTTTATGACATTTTGAAAATGATACCTACTTTTTGGTCCAACCTTCCAAAAATTTGGCAAAAGTTTGAACCGATGGAACTTTTGACTGGGTTGGGCTAGAAAAGTTTTGCAAATATCTGCAATGATGGCAAGTCTTCCTCTTTGCACACAGCAAAAATTAGACCGATCCGATGCACCGTTAGACTGGCACATTGCCAAACGTGGCGGGGAAAAAACCCACTTTGGGGGGAAAAAACCCACCCAAATTTTTTTGAAAAATTTTTTACCAGCTCCACTGGGAAAAAATTCGGGACTGAGGTACGACATTATCGAGGACGCTGCGTCACCCTGTGCTGTCAGATTTGGACAATTTTGAATACTTGGGTAGCTAGGGGCATAAAACCCTAAAAGTGCAATTTCGCTGCTGGATGACCCAGCAGAGGTCTAATTGTGACTTTTAATAGCCAATTGTACGTAAAAAACCATTCTCTACACGTTAGAATAATAAGTTTTATCAAATTACATCGTTTTTAGCATTTTTCAAAAATTGCCCTATGTTTATGTGTTAAACTTTATGAAACCTGTCCATTTGATGCTGCATTTTCAATGGCACATGAGATCTCAAAAAAAGCTACCTAGGTCGGGTTTTTTGACTCATACTAACTAAAAAAGAGTTGAATTTTACACAGGAAGTGTCAGAATCGCGCTACGACAATTTTTAGGACCTGTGAGGGGTGGGTTTATTTTCCCCCCATTTGGGTTTTCCCCCCATTGGGTTTTTTCCCCCCGCTACTTTTTGCATTATACCGGCCTAACGGTACAACCTAGAGAAGTGCAAATGGGCTTAAAAGAAAGTTCTAAGTACGCCAAGTACGATGGTATATAGAGTTCTCAGCTAGCCCTTATAACAAAAAAGTTCCAGCCAAAATCCGAAAAAGTGGGTTTTTTCCCCCCATGGCTATATATGTATATAGTAACTTACGAAGTGAAAAACTTGCAGTGAAATAGTATAAGTATATGGCGGCAATAAATGAATGAAGGAATGGTGGCAATAAAGAGGACAAGCTACAAGGGCAACAAAGATAATGTGCGAAACGGGTGGTCTGGATGGGCGGAGCCTCCCAGAAGTTGAAGAATTTTTAGAAATCGTGGAAAATTCAGCATTTCAAATGTTTAAAAAGATTACTTAAGATCAGATGAGTTATTCAGTTGTATATTTAATCGATCAGTGGAAAACCAAAACTGGAATTGGATGCTTTTCAGAATTTTTCACTTCCACGATTTATTCTAGAGCAGTTTCAGAAGCTGCCAATTATCAATCTTGCATTGCCCATTTATATATATATATATATATATATATATATATATATATATTATGAAAGCAAAATAAAATTTGTAAATATATTATATAAATATAAGCCGGTATATATAGCCATGGGGGGGAAAAACCCACATTTTCGGATTTTGGCTGGAACTATTTTATTATAAGGGTTAGATGAGAACTTTATATACCATCGTACTTGGCGTACCTAGAACTTTCTTTTAAGCCTATTTGCACTTCTCTAAGTTGTACCGTTAGAGCAGTATAATGCAAAAAGTAGCGGGGGAAAAAACCCAATGGGGGGAAAAAACCCAAATGGGGGGAAAATAAACCCACCCCTCACAGGTCTTAAAAATTGTTCTATCGCAATTCTGACACTTCCAGTGTAAAATTCAACCCTTTTTTAGTTAGTATGAACCAAAAAACCCGATCTAAGTAGCTTTTTTTGAGATCTCATGTGCCGTTGAAAATGCTGCATCAACTGGCCAGGTTCCATAAACTTTAACACATAAACATAGGGCAATTTTTGAAAAATGCTAAAAATGATGTAATTTGATAAAACTTATTATTCTATCGTGTAGAGAATGGTTTTTCACGTAGAATTGGCTGTTAAAATCCACAATTGTACCTGTATTGGGTCCTCCAGCTGCGAAATGGCACTTTTAAGGTTTTTAGCCCCTAGCTAGCCAGGTAAGCAAAATTGTCCGAATCTGACCGCATAGGATGACGCAGCGTGCTCGATAGTACCGTGATATAGTCTCTAATTGTTTCCGTGTTGAGTTGTTAAAAAAATTTGAACCAAATGACTTGATCTTTGCGTACATAGGTTAGGAAGAGTCGCGCTTCCTGCTGCTATGTTTTGGAGCTCATATCTCCAACCCAGGAGGCGGGTGGGTTTTTTCCCCCCAAAAAGGGGGTGGGTTTTTTCACCCCATGGCTATAGTTATAAAATAAACTGAAAGCGTTGAGTACAATTAATTATATACTTACAAAACAGGAAAGGAAACAAAATAGAAGACACTTTAAGAGACAGAAGTTCTGTCACAGAACTAAGCACGTAATAAAGCAGCACGGAAGTATAAGTGCGCCGCAGGCGAAATTTTTAAAAAATTTGTGGAATTTATTAAAATTATGCTTAATTTTCTCTCGAAATATGCATTATAAACTGCTGAAAAAATTTTCTAGGGGGGGTCCCGGAATGTCAAAGGAGGGGGCCCAAATCGCAAAGGGGGGCCCCGGGCCCCCGGCCCCCCCCCCTGGATCCGCCACTGGAATACCCCCCGCCGAACCATAGGTGTGGCTGGCGAAAAAAGTGAGGGTGGGGGTTCAAAAAAGTAGGGAGGGGGGTTTGGCGAAAAAAGGGGGTGGGGGGTCGCGAAAAGTCGATTTGGGGGGAGGGGTAAGAAAAATTTTCGAGGGAGGGGGGTCATTTTCTTAAATTAAATTACAGCTATTTTTAACGATTTTTAGCTTTATTAAGCGAATTCTAGCAATTTTTCGCTAATTTTTGGAATTTTTTGGAAAAATTTCGAATTTTTAGTTAAAAATTTTCAAAAATTTAGGTAGGGGTTAGAAAATTTTTAGCTGGCTTTTTCCTACAGGGTGGGGGGTGGGGGGCCCCCTGGAAATCCGTACCCCCCCCGACTTGGCTCGCCCCCCCCCCCAGGATTCGGGCCTTCCCCCCCCAGAACCCCCCCTACCCTAAAGTGCCCGGAAAAATAGGGTTTTTAGGGCAAATTTTCAAAATTTTTTCCGGCTTCGCCGGATTTTTACCTATTTTTAAGCATTTTTGAGCTATTTTAAGCTTAAATTTAAGTTAAAAATAGTGAATTTTTTAGCTCAGCAGCAAAAAATAGCTATTTTTAGACATTTTTCTAAAATTCCCCCCCCCCAGAAATCCGAGCCCCCCCAGACCTGATGGGGACCCCCCCAGACTTCCCCCCCAGAAATTTTTGCCTAGGAAAAAGCCAGTTTAGGGGGAAGGGATTTGAAAAAATCGATTTGGGGGGAGGGGTAGGAAAAATTTTTAGGGTGGAGGCGGCGAGCTCTCCATTTGGGGGGAGGGGTTCCAAAACACA
Source organism: Trissonchulus latispiculum (assembly GCA_030248195.1). NCBI lineage: Eukaryota > Metazoa > Nematoda > Enoplea > Enoplida > Ironidae > Trissonchulus > Trissonchulus latispiculum. The sequence continues at coordinate 20,200 of JASAND010021975.1, forward strand.
CCTATGCCCCGAACCCCCCCCCAAATTCGGACCTCAGAAAATTCAAAAAATGGCCTAAAAACGCAAAATTTATGTATTTTAACGCTTTTTTGTCGAAACAAGGCTAGTTTTTATCGTTTTAGGCCAGGGTTTTTTGTGCATATTATATATATACTGTGCATATGCACACTTTTTTCCAAAATGCACACTCGAATTTAAAAATTCACACATAAATGCACAGTCAAATTTTGCGTCCGCTAACCACACAAAATGCTTTAAAAAATATCCAAAGTGCATTAAATTTTAAAAAAAGCTCTAGCTTTTAGCTGGGGGCTGCCGCCCCCAGACCCCCGTTTTTTTACGTACTATTTTTCGGTCATGGCAACGTCGCAACAACCTTTCTTTGTTTTATTCCTCCTCACTAAAGTCACTAATTATTGAAATATTTTTGCTTTAGGTTGTATATAAGTGTGCGTTCCTTCATCGTCAAAAATAAAAGGCTGGATTAAGTCAATTTTTCTTAAAGTATTTCTTTACATTTTCTTCTTCCACAACGGTTCGATGTGTGCAATGCTGGCTCTCTTATTGCCGTTTGTTAATCTGTTAAAATGGTAAGAAGTTGTTCATAAAACTTTCTTCGTGTTCAAAATTTCAAAAAATTCTCAACTTCTGGGGAACCATGCCCCCCAGACCTCCCCGGCGTCGACTTTCAATCTAATTTCTGCATTATATATACAAGTAACAAAAATGCTCCGCACAAAAGGGGATAATATGTGTGTTGGGCCTATGTCTATCCTTTAAATTCCGGTTGAGAAAGGCATAAATCCGACACCGCAACAGTTGCTCAGCTCACTTATGGCTTTCATTTGATACCAAATTTTACCACTTTTGAAAAACTTTATTTTTGACCCAAAATCGCCTAAATACCCGCCCCACCCCACCACAGCACTCTATCTGGCTTATTTTTAGGCCAAAATTTATGGGGGGGGGCGATATGGGGGGCTCAAAGTTGCCCCCCCATCGATGGGGGGGCTCACCAAAAGTGGGAGGGCATATTTTTGGAAAAAATTTTGCAAATTTTTACGTTTTTTTGTGTAAAAATTGCCAAAAATCGCTAAAAAATGACTAATTTTAGGTGTTTTTTACGCTAAAAAAGCGAAAATTTCGTTAAAATTCCGGCGAAGCCGGAAAATTTTTTGAAAATTTAGGGTAAAAATGGTGAAATCTGGCAATTTTTTGGCTTATGGGGGGAGGTAAAAATTTATGGGGGGAACCTCGAATGGGGGGGGGGAGGTTGCCGAGTGGGGGGACCCCCCCTCCCAGTAAAAATAAGCCAGCTCTATAGCCACTTTGGGTACGCAGTTCTATGACAAAAGTTGCTCAGCTCACTTAGGGCTTTCATTTGATACCAAATTTTACCACTTTTGAAAAATTTTATTTTTGACCCAAAATCGCCTAAGTCCCCACCCCACCACAGCACTCTACAGCCACTTTGGGTACGCAGTTCTATGGCAAAAGTTGCTCAGCTCACTTAAGGCTTTCATTTGGTACCAAATTTTACTACTTTTGAAAAATTTTATTTTTGACCCAAAATCGCCTAAGTCCCCACCCCGCCCCACCAGAGCACTCTACAGCCACTTTGGATACGCAGTTCTATGACAAAAGTTGCACAGCTCACATAGGGCTTTCATTTGATACCAAATTTGACCACTTTTGAGAAACTTTATTTTCGACCATTTGACCCTCCCACCCCACTGACCCTTCAAACGGCAAAGTAGAACCAGCCCAGCAAAATAGGTATGTCGGACGGCAAAACGAATACCGGGAATGAGCTGGGCACACCAGAAAACCCCTATAGACAAAGTTTTGAGAGGCCAGGTAGAGCCTACTATGGACCTCCCTCCAGGAAGCGGTTTCCGACTTGACCCTCCCGACGGCAAAGTAGAACCAGCCCAGCAATATAGACACGTCGGATGGCAAAACGGATACCGGGAATGAGCTGGGCACACCAGAAAACCCCTATAGACAAAGTTTTGAGAGGCCAGGTAGAGCCTACTATGGACCTCCAGGAAGCGGTTTCCGACTTGACCCTCCCGACGGCAAAGTGGAACCAGCCCAGCAAAATGGGTGGGTCTGACGGTAAAACTGACTGCGGGAATCGATTCTCCGTGCCAGAAAACCATTGTATGGAAGATTTGAGCTTTCAAAGTTGAATAGATAGCGAGAAATTTCGATTTTTCATTTTTCGAATTTTCGCCATCTTTGACGGGCCACTGTGGTCGCTAGGGAAGTGGTAGAGAAACGCAACCTGGACCGTTAGTTAGTTCAATATATGTAATTGCAGAATATAAAAAGAAATCAGCTCCAGCTCGTAACGTTCGACCTGAGCGACGACCACAAAAATGGTCACTTTTCGCTATGAGCCGACTTTGCGGTGCCACTGCGGCGCTGTGGCGCAGCTGCGGCGCAAAAAAAGTTGTGATTCTTAAATTCTTTAGAGGGTACTACTAGACCCCATAGCCCTTTAGGTTGGCCTACCGCTGCAGATCATGTGAAAGCGGCGAATGTACAATGCAACCATCAAATAGGAGAAACCGGAAAAAAAACATCGCCGCCATAACCGGTCCGGGGCACAACTTTTTAACGGTAAGTGATACGGGGCTGAAACTTCACAGACATACAAAGTCGATGTGCTCTACAATTTGCGCATGAAATCTGCGAAGGATTTTGCCTGTCTTTGCCTGTCTCCAGCCACTTTTCACACATATTATAGGGGTCGCTGCCGCGACCCCTATGATATATATACGTATATATGCGTTAGATATGGTTACCCGCAGAACAGGCTTGAATTACACCAATACGTAATTTCAGTTCGGATTTTATCGTTACTTTGAAGAAATTCTTGAATTATATAAGTAAATTTGGCAGCAAATTGACAAGCCTATCTTGATTTTATGTTCTTCACAATTTTGAGCTTAATAGGTTCACAGCTTTGCAGATGTCAAAACCCGACACACCGTATATATATGTGTTAGTTTGTATAGTTATGCATTTGCCTAAATATCAGTATATATACGTGTGCTAATCGTGTGCTATAAGATTTAAGATCGTCGACAAAACATCAACTAAAGCGTGGGATTCCAGTTGAAGTCAAAAATGCGTAGAACTCAAAATTACGGCCAAAAATGTATATATATACGTTAATGTTCAAAATATATAAGCAATTTTTTAAAAATGCACACATTTTTTCCAAAATGCACACTATTTTTTAAAAATGCACACAAAATGCACACTTGTCCGCAACCAAAAAAAACACTGTTTTAGGCGTTTTTACACCGGTTTAAACCAATTTTAAGCCAAAATTTGAGAAAAATGACCATTTTTTAGCAAAATTTAGCTAACTTTTTGCCCCCAAAAAGTGCTGCGGGGGTTCGGGGGGGGGTAACCAAAAGTGGGGGGAGGGATAGTCCAAAAATCTGGGGGGGGGTAAAGTTGGTGGAAAATTTTGGGGGGACCCCCCAACTCCCACCCTGGTGAAACTATGCCGGGGGCCCCAAAAATTTTTGGGGGGGTTTGAAAAAATGGCTGGGGTTATATGCCCCCCAACCCCCCCCCCCCCCAATTACACCTATGACCTCGATTTATCCTTGGGGTATATATGTCACGGACTAAGAGCTAGCGCAGACAGGGCACTAGTCTGTCCGGACAATGCACTAGCTATGTCATTGTCCCGACTATGAGCTAGCCACAGCAGGATATTTTACTACACGATATTTCATATGATAATTATGCCTGTGTGCAAAGGCTACAAATTATATACTAGTGTTGACCGTAGCAGTTGGACAAGGTCACAAGATCAGACACTGGAAAAGGTTACATGAAATGAATTTAACAGACCATTATATATACTTCAATGCAGAAACGTCATTTGTAGTAATTTAAATTCTATTTGTGAAATGTGGAACTAAGTGGTTCTAATACCTGCTTGAATAAGTAAGATGTTTTTGTTTACAATAATTTATTAAGACATGAATTTGTTATGGATCTTTTCTGCAATAACTCCCATCACACAAATAGTTATCATCTCAACCGATTTTGTTGAAATATGTATGAAGGGTAGAGTGCTGGATGCTTCATGACTACAACAATCTTAAAAATTTTCAAAATTTTTTAATTTTAAAAAATTTTTAGAATTTAAGTTTTTCAATTTTGTTGGAAAGACTAGATGGTTGTTTATCATTGCACCAACTTCTGAAAAGTAGCCTTCGTCTGGTGCAGCAGTCAATCTGGGGATCAAAGCAAAACACTTTTAAGCGGTTCTACTGAACGAAGGATCCATTTTCTGAAGTTGGTGCAATGATAAAAAATTTCAGCGTGTTCTAGAAATAGAATAGAAATATAAACGAATAGAAATGGAAGACCGCTGTTGTGAAATAGAATTGTTTCAATCTGTGAAGTGCAATTAATGTAACATTTTTTCAATGACTAAACTTTTGACCTTGTCCATCTGTTATGGTCAACACTAGTATATAATTCGTAGCCTTTGCACACAGGCGTAACTATCATATGAAATTTCGTGTAGTAAGATATCCTGCTGTGGCTAGTTCCTAGTCGGGACAATGACATAGCTAGTGCATTGTCCGGACAGACTAGTGCCCTGTCTGCGCTAGCTCTTAGTCCGTGACATATATACCTTCTCAGCCAAATCGGAGACAAAAATTTTCTTGGAACCATAAGGGGGGGTATAAGTGCCAAAATTTTTTAGGGGAGGGTCGGTGACCCCTCCATTTGGGGGAGTGGCCCCCCCCCCTAACACACCTATGCCATAGGTGTAATTGGGAGGGGGTGACCCCCCAGCCATTTTTCCAAACCCCCTCCCCAAAATTTTTGGGGACCTCCGCCCCCCCCCCCCAACTGGGGGGGGGGGGTAGTCTCGCCGACGGCGCGAAAATTTGCCAAAATGTCGGTATTTTTGGGCACATATCTGGGCTTATTCTAGGGAATTTTTCTTGGGGGGGGGGCCCTCGGGGGGGCGAGTCATTCTTGGGGTGGGGCGAAAATTTTTCAAAATTTTTCTAAAAACATGCTAAAAATAGCGCTGTTTTTAGTGCAAAAATAGGGCTTAAGTAGGCAAAAATCGACTAAAAATCTCCGACGACGCCGGAAAATTTTTGAAAATTTGGCCTTCTGAGCGATTTTTTCAGGGCATTTGGTGCCAAAAGGGGCACCCACTTTTTTGGGGGGGGAACGATTTTGGGGGGGGAAGGGTATTTATGGGGGGCCCCACCCCCCCCCACTAGAATAAGCCCAGCATATTTTTTTAGGGTAAATTTTGCACAATTTTTTCAAAATCAAAATATGTTCAAAGTTTTGGCTTAACGTGTTTATTATCGCGAGAAATACACGTTTATACGTATATAATGGTTTTATGGACTTGTAAACTCAATATTGACCTTATTCTGGACTCAGAAACATGTTGGCAATCAAGTTTTCGAGTTTAAATACACTGTCTAATGTTAAAATTATTTAATAATTTCATGTTTTTCGACATTAGCAATGGCTGAAAATGCGATTTTTGGCATACACATTGAAAAAATTAGGGGGGGGTCTAAAAAGGGTGCCCCTCAAAATTCCGGGGGGGGGTCCCCCAACCCAAATCCCCGTTACACCTATGACCTATGCTTGCCCAGCTATCCCATATTATCCATGTGACATGTCCTAACTCTAAGCTATCCAACCATATATATTGGATTTCCTGCCATGTCTTCTGGCGGATGATTTTTTGTGAACAAATTCACGACAAAAGAAAAATCACTATCAACTTTTTCTAAAATGCCTCTGGGGCAACCGCCAGTGTAAAACTAATATATACTAAATTCGAGCTTAGCGACCCGAAAAACCTATATATATAGTGCATCTTTTAGGTACGTCAATCCCCTTCTGGCAGACCGTCCGGCCGATGGACCCGGCCCGCACCGCCCCCCCCCCCGGACCTAGGGGGTGGTCAGAATCACCTATCTGGACAAAAACTACCTAAAATCTAATGTCAAATTTGAATTCTACGCACCGAAAGACTGGGCTTATTCTAGGAAATTTTTCTTTGGGGGGGCCTCGGGGGGGGGCGAAAATTTTTCAAAATTTTTCTAAAAACATGCTAAAAATGGCGCTGTTTATATATATAGTAATCCCCAAATTTCCCGCGAAGCCGGAAAATGTTTGAAAATTAGGCCTTCTGAGCGATTTTTTCAGGGCGAAAGTTGGTACCAAAAGGGGCACCCACTTTTTTGGGGGGGGTGTGTTTATGGTGGGCCCCCCCCCCACTAGAATAAGCACACATAAGAACAAAATACCAACCAAACAGGTCACGAAACTACAAAATACCAAACTAACGTACACATTTGAAATGCTAAAATTAGTGATGGGCACCGGATATTTTTTCATATCCGGATATCCGCCTATTTTGCGTTAACGGATATCCGGATATCCGGATATCCGGTTATCCGCCTATTCCAACCTTAAGTTCAAGAAAAATTTTCGATTTTGCAGTTAAACTTTCAATTTTTCTGTCAATTTTTCGGTATGCTGTGAATTTCTATCATGCAATCAAGCCACAACCTTGGTTTCAAATGTATTTTCAAAGAAATTTTTGAAAAATATATCAAAAATTTTGAAATTTTTGTCAAATATTTGCTAATTTTTCATGACTTTGTCTGAAATGTACACGGATATCCGGATATCCGGATATCCGGATATTTTTCTCAAATCGGATATTATCCGGATATAAAAATTATCCGGATATCCGGATGTCCAGTGCCCATCACTAGCTAAAATTAAGCTTTTCTATCAACAGTTCAATATTTGCTTTCAAGTTATTTTCATGCTCTTGCAAAATCTACTTTTGGAAAATCGAGACAATTCCTTTAGTTCTAATTTCAAAACTACTTAAACCCACTATTGTTGATTAAATCCATCCAAACCTGAAACATACAGAAACACAGTGCAATTACAAAACGGTTACCAAGACAGAATAGAATTTCTATGAAGCTAGTTTCTGATTTCTGTGATTACTGATTTTATTGCTGTCTTTCACATAAAGTTTTGCATTTTCTTCTGGTTCGCTGGTTCGAATAATTTTGTGGTTTTTAAAATTTACAGACTCCATCAGATTAGATCTACTGCTTATCTGTTATTGAGCTGAAATTTGTTTATCTGAATCGATGATTTGGAAAACTGCCTGTTGCTGACAAGTTCGGAGTTTAAATGTTAATTTTATGTCAAAATTCTAGAAAATGTTTTAATTTTATTATTAAATCGAACTTATTTTCAAAATTTGTTAGCTCTTTACAAGAAGTTTCCAAAATTGCATAAATTTCTCAACACAATAGGTGAAATTTCCTTCCGGCATGCTGCCAGCCAATCAAACGTAGAACTTTGCATAGTGCAGAAATTCTGATAATCGCTGACTTCCTTAAGCAAATGATTTCTTTCTTGTTACAAACATTTGCGCTTGATTGAGCTGCTGGCCAAGATTTCTATATTTTTGGCCAGCAGCCAAAATTTTTATTTGCACAGCTTCGCCGCCCGCTTTTTTACGGGCGGCCTTTTAACTTTTTAACTTTATTTTTTCCGGCTTTTACCGGTTTTCGCGGTGTCTGCTACTTACCCGGCGGCAAGCCTTATATCAGCTTGGCCGCCGGATGACAATTCTTATTGAACTTACCTGGCGGCAAGCCTTATACCAGCTTGGCCGCCAGAAGACCATTGTATATTGACTTACCTGGCGGCAGAAATTTACGATTCTGCCGCCAGATGACATCTTTTATGCTATTTACCAACAGATTGGATTGGATCTGGCCCGTTTTGGAAGAGCATTCGCAGCCTGGGCCGCTGCACTGAGTTGGAACAGAAAGGCGACTGTGTCGCAGATTCGACTGATTTAAAAGTTTTCATAAAAACAATGTTTCTAGGGCCGATTTAAATTTACATTAATTTACTAGGGAGAACATTCTGAGGAATAGGTTAGGGGGAGGGACCTTCCTGGGGGGTCCCTGGGGAGTTCTACTGAAAATGGTGAAATTTCCCTTAACCCTTTCAAAATTTGAAATTCTTGCTGTCTCGATAAGGAAATTGGTCCTAAAACATACAAGCATACAAAAGTTTACATAAATTGTTCAAAAATAATGCCAAAATTGATACAAATTACAAATGACACTTCCAAGCACAGGATCAAATCTTCGCCTTCTTGAAATTTTATCTTATTTTAATTTTGAATTTCTGTGGGATCAGAAACAAAATTACCAAGTTAACCTGATTTGTTGATGACTAAAAGTTCCGCAAATTTCTCTATCAAATTGTGAAAATACGCACAAAGTTTCAAATTAAGCACAGAGTTACAAATAAGACAAATTAAACAAAATCATTCCTCAGAATCAAAGCACCGTCTTCATAATTGTACAGACCGAATTCCCCAACTAGGTACTTGAAAATGTTCATTTCTTCAACCAGAATATTTCTAGTAAACCAGATAGCCAATTGGGCTTCCTGGATTGCCAAGTTGGCGTTTAGGTTTAACTTTTTGTTTTTCCGGGCCACGAAACCAAAAATCTTTTCTTGCATAATTAAATCGCGATAAACCAGTTGACTCCGACCTCCCACGTGACCCTCCGCAGGGGTGGCCGTAGCCTTCAACAAACGACAGACCCTTGACCAAAAATTGGTCACTCTTGGGCACAAGACGAATACATGGATTGCATCCTCCACTGACTCCACATTATTCAAAAGGCAGAAATCGCAAAACTTATTGTTTCGATTATCAATTTGATTTTTTCTTTTGTTTGTCATCAAAACATTATGAACAAGTTTTAGATGAATGTCTAATGCTATGCTCTGGACAAATTTAGTTTTCATTGCAGACCAAATGTATTCCCAATCATTGGGATTAATTAATGGAAATTTTTCGAGCCATTTTTGTTGTATATTTTCTCGCTTTTTAGAAAACTTTTTACAAACTAAATTTTCATAAATTGGCTTCAATTTTGCATCCTGGAAACTGTAAGCTTTACCACCAAAGCTTACAGTATCCGGTGCAAACCTCAGCTCCAATTGAATTTCAGCCTGCCGCAGTTCTTTGTAAAATTTCGGAGCTTGAGTCCTATTGGCAGCAGCCTGGGATTTGCCCTTGACCATTTCATAGAAATGGTCAAAGGTCAAATGCCAAGCCTGATTTCTGCCCAATCGTCTTCGAATTAAGATTGAGAGTCTTTGTGCTAAAATCTTTAGCTCAATTTTTGGAAGTCCAATTCCCCCTTTCGTTTTTGGCAAAACAGCACAGTCTGTGCTAATCAAATTTTGGAGAATTGGATGCCAGATGTATTTCGCAATTAATTCCATCATTCGACTAATTTTCCACTTTATGGTGGTACGAACCAGGTCGTATACCAGAGAGTGGACAGAAAATAGGTCATTAAGCCATTAACTTTCCCGTTGCTGAGATTCGATCCGGAGGTGTACTTTTCTGCAAATTTTCAATATCTTTATTAAATGTTTCTTCAGTTTTTGGATTTTTGAGTCCTTCTGAACTCAAAAAGACCCCAAAAACCTTAACCACCTTTGAAACAAATTTCTTGTATTCTGAAGGCACATTTGCCTCCAAAACTCTGTTTGCAAGTAGGATTGAAGTTTTTTCCACTTTTAGCTTGCCGCCTGAAACTTGCTCGAAATTTTCATAAATCTTGAAAACTTCTCGTACTGAGTTGAAATCTCTCAAGGTGAAATTAGTGTCATCTGCGTATGCAAAAACTTTCGCTTCTCGTCCCAAAACAGAAATTCCTCGAACCAAATTAGATTTTCTAATAAAGTTTAGGAAAGTTTCATTGCATAAAACATAGAGTAGAGGAGACAAAGGGCACCCTTGCCGGATCCCTCTGCCCAATTTGAAGGGTATAGAGATATACCCGTTAACTAAAAGTGAACTTTCAACCAAATTTTCCTTGTAAATTAGATTGATCCAGGACCTGAAATTTGGTCCGAACCCAAATTTTTCTAATACCATTCGTAGAAATTCCCACTCTACCAAGTCGAAAGCTGACATTTGATCAACGGATAGAAAAATGCATGACTTTTCTTTGAATTTTGCGTAAT
>JASAND010021976.1:0-18148 GCA_030248195.1 Trissonchulus latispiculum
AAAAAAATCACCACCGGATCTGATCTCAGGATATAGCTAGGAAATTTTTCTTTTCATGCATAAATAGAGCATAGTCCATAGTGTTATTATGTAAAAAAATTTGGACCCCCAAGTTTTTTCTGCACAGGCTGAACTTCGAATTTTGGTTCTCGACCCCCGGGTCCAAAGTGGATTCCCAGGCCAATGTGCTTGACCTTTATTATTGATACCAGGAAGCTAGGAATCCACTTATTTTGTGTTCTATTGCTCTAGTAAGCACAGAACAAACAATTTGACGGAGTAATTTCGTATCTGGAATGGTCACGTGACTTGGCCTAGGGTCACGTGACCTGGGTCGGGGTCACGTGACTGACCAAAAATTTTATTTCAAGGTCCCAGAAGCCTAAAAACTCGCCTATATAGGTTTTTCGGTGCGTAGAATTCAAATTTGGCATTAGTTTTTAGGTAGCGTTTGCCCAGATAGGTGATCCTGACCACCCCCTGGGTCCGGAGGGTCCGGGCCGGGTCCATCGGCCGGACCGTCTGTCAGAAGGGGGTTGAGGTTCCTAAAACATGCTCTATATAGGTTTTCTGGGTAGCTGAGCTCGAATTTGGCATTAGTTTTACCCTAGCGGTTGCCCCAGAGGCATTTTATAAAAAGTTGATAGTGATTTTTCTTTTGTGAACTTGTTCACAAAAAAAAAATCACCCGCCGGTGGCGAACCCAGAGGACATGGCAGGGAATCCAATATATGGTTGGATAGCTTAGAGTTAGGACATGTCACATGCATAATATGGGGTAGCTGCGCAAAGTCCATAGTGAGTACCAGCAAAAATTTCAATTTTGGTCTGGAGTTGTCCGAGGGTCCGATTTTGGGTGGGTCGACTATTTTGGGCACCCTAGTCGGAGGAGTTGGACCTCGGCAGCCAAACTTATATATGTTAGGGTTGGGACTTGTGGCTATTACCATGCAAAAAATTTTCCGGCTGCGGCTTGTTGTTAGCCGTCTAGGTGGGTGATTTTTTTTTGTGAATTTTCGGGGTGATTTTTTTTGTGAACCTTGCTATAGTTAACGTGTACAAGGGGGGGTCTGGGCCTACGGAGTAGGCAGCCCTATACATAAGAGCTGCTGGGCTGAGGTTTCGTATTCGAATAGGAACCCCTATATGGTGAATCTAAATGGCCCATTAGTTTCGGTCTAGGACCTATCCATGTGGCTGGGGGGCACACTGGTGGTGGTGGGCCCTACCGTGTCGCAACTCCAACTTTAACCTCTTCTACAGAAATATCTACAGGGAGCAGGTCTCTCTTATTTGGGGTTTGGGGTGGGGTGCGGGAGCACTACAGCATAGGCTATAGTAGGTTTCGCCCGGACCCCTGTGGCGCCCTGGCCAGGGGTCCGGACCGTGGACCATGCCCAAAATGGCCAAAAATCGATTTTTCTAAAAGTGGCCAAGTTTGGTATCAAATGAAAGCCCTTGGTGAGGCGAACATTTTTTGTCATTGGAGGACCCCTCCAAAGTGGTCCCAGCGGTCTGTGGCGCCCTGACCAGGGTCCGGACCGGTCCAAAATGGCCAAAAATGGATTTTTCCAAAAGTGGCCATGTTTGGTATCAAATGAAAGCCCTTGGTGAGGCGAACATTTTTTGTCATTGGAGGACCCCTCCAAAGTGGCCCTAGCGGCCTGTGGCGCCCTGACCAGGGTCCGGACCGGTCCAAAATGGCCAAAAATCGATTTTTCCAAAAGTGGCCATGTTTGGTATCAAATGAAAGCCCTTGGTGAGGCGAGCATTTTTTGTCATTGGAGGACCCCTCCAAAGTGGCCCCAGCGGCCTGTGGCGCCCTGGCCAGGGTCCGGACTGGTCAAAAATCGATTTTTTAAAAAATTTCCAAGTTTGGTATTAAATGAAAGCCCTTGGTCAGGCGAACATTTTTTCTCATTGGAGGACCCCTCCAAAGTGTCCCTTGCGAGCTGTGGCGCCCTGGTCAGGGGTGAGGGTCGGTCAAAAATCGATTTTTCCAAAGGTTTGCAAGTGTGGTATCAAATGAAAGCCCTTGGTGAGGCGAACATTTTTTGTCATTGGAGGACCCCTCCAAAGTGGACCCAGCGGCCTGTGGCGCCCTGACCAGAGTCCGGACCGGTCCAAAATGGCCAAAAAACGATTTTTCCAAAAGTGGCCATGTTGGTATCAAATGAAAGCCCTTCGTGAGGCGAGCATTTTTTGTCATTGGAGGACCCCTCCAAAGTGGCCTCAGCGGCCTGTGGCGCCCTGGCCAGGGTCCGGACTGGTCAAAAATCGATTTTTTAAAAAATTTCCAAGTTTGGTATTAAATGAAAGCCCTTGGTCAGGCGAACATTTTTCTCATTGGAGGACCCCTCCAAAGTGTCCCTTGCGAGCTGTGGCGCCCTGGTCAGGGGTGAGGGTCGGTCAAAAATCCATTTTTCCAAAAGTTTGCAAGTGTGGTATCAAATGAAAGCCCTTGGTGAGGCGAACATTTTTTGTCATTGAAGGACCCCTCCAAAGTGGCCATAGCGGCCTGTGGCGCCCTGACCAGGGTCCGGACCGGTCCAAAATGGCCAAAAATCGATTTTTCCAAAAGTGGCCATGTTTGGTATCAAATGAAAGCCCTTGGTGAGGCGAGCATTTTTTGTCATTGGAGGACCCCTCCAAAGTGGCCCCAGCGGCCTGTGGCGCCCTGGCCAGGGTCCGGACTGGTCAAAAATCGATTTTTTAAAAAATTTCCAAGTTTGGTATTAAATGAAAGCCCTTAGAGCCCTGAGAGTATCTCACTCCAAACTAACTTGGCTATTTAGCATTTGCTGTTAATTAATTTTGTATTTTGTTTAAATGCCTACAGAACTATATTTTAAAGGTTTCTATTCTATATCTTCTTATGATTCAAGGAAACTTCCTTTTACTAGTTCCTCAAACAGGTGTCACGTCTACAATGTCGGAACCTTTTGGTTCCGATAATCGTTTCTGTTATTTCGAATTCTATTTTGCTTCCGTTGTAATGCAACGTTGTTATCTGACTATGTTATAGCGTTATTTTAGATTTTATTTTGACTCCACCCATTGTGGGTGTTTGTAAATGAAAAAACAAAAGACGCATATGGTGCGCTATTATTCGAGGCACTGGGTTGCTGAAGAATATGGTTTGTCATCTGATTTGCCCGATTCAACTGAGATGGTAAACTTCGATCAATCGATCATAAGGATCTCCGTCACTGTAAGTTTATTGGCTACTTTAATGAATTACAATAGACATTTTTGCCTTTCTGACATCGGAATTTTCAACTTTTGCTGGTCTGACTGTAAGTCTTTCTCTATTCGAAATTAATAAAGGGACCTCGCCGGTTTGTTCAAATTAATTTTATTTGTATGTTGGTTGGGGTCAGTAGTAATTTAATTAAGTGCAATCCGCGAAGTCATACGTTACTAATAATGTTATGCTTTACTCTTCGCGTCCTGACTCCATATTGTTTATTTTAATCTGTATTGTAAATATACCTTCTCCCCTTTCTTTACGGCGCTCCTTAGATCGGGTTATAATCCTTGTGAGCCACGCTAAGGAGTTAATACGAATACTTTATGTAGTTTAACTATTTAAAATCGCCATACCAACCTCTTTACACCTAACTCAGCCTGGGAAGTTGAGGGACGGTTTTCTTCTTTTATTCCTACTAACGAGTTCAGAAAATGCAGCAAAACGAAATGTCTTACTTGCGATTTTACTGACGAGGGTTCTACCTTTAGCAGCGCCTACAATGTTAAATTGTACACAATTGCTAACACTAATTTAGTCACTCTCAACTGTAAAACCGCCAATGTTGTATATCTGATCACTTGTGACCGGTGTGGTATTCAATACGTTGGAGAGACTAAACGTCCGTTACAGGTTAGATTTGGGCAACATAGAAGATCCGTTTTTGGTAACGGTCACTCAAATTGTAAGCTCATCAAGGAGCATTTTTCTAATGGTAATTGTGGAAACATGACTATCAAAATTATTGAAAAGATTAGGGACGATGTCCCCGAATCAGAGAGCTCCCGTATTCGTTTAGAACGTGAAACGTTTTGGATACGTCAACTTAAAACTAAATTTCCATATGGTCTTAACGACAAACTACCTGGGGAAAACTTCAGTAAATCCGTGTTTGCTAATTTCAACAAATTAGAAAGGTTTAGCCGCAAAAGAGGCAAACGTAATCCTAGACGAATTAGGAATAAAAAAATTAATCCTTCTGCGTACGTCAATGATGTTCTTTCTAGTTTTCATGCTTCGCCTATGGAAACTAGGTCTAATCTGTTAAATAATTTACATGTTCTCAATAAACAGTCTCTAATTAAATTGCTAACGTTTACGGAGGACGACCAGTCCTCTAATGTAATTGAAATTATTCATGACTTTTGTAAACATAAACTTAATTTCTTGGAATCAATTTCCCCTAAAAAGAAATGCGATAATATAATTTGCTTCGATTTTACAAACAAGCTATTTGACAAAATTGACTTTGGTAAACTATTTAATGAAAGGATGGTTAAAGATCATTGGCCGAAAGGGTTAGATCTGAGGCATAGTAGACCCATGCCTGTTTTTAGATACGGACCTACGTTAGCACAGATTTTATGTAACTATAAACAAACTGTGTCCGAAATTAATACTAATAATCTACTAACAGATAATGATATATGTGATTGTGCTAATAGCCCGTTTAAGGATGCTCATCATAAGCATATAATAACTGGAAATTTAGATGTTATTGAGGACGAAGGACTGAAAAAATTAATGAAATTCGGAGCTAAATTCAGAATTCCTAAAAATTTAAATTATGGAGATGTAAGGAAATCTTTTTGTGCAGGTTTAGAAGATTTTATTAACAAAAATTGCTTGAAGTTTAACGTACCGGCGTACGAATTTCAGGCATGGAAGATACTTGTTACTAACAGATTTAATAGCATGCTAAATTACGAAGCGCAGAATTCTACTAATCTCTCTTATTTTAGATTGGATCAGCAAATAATTAAGAAGATTCACAACAAATTCGTTATTACTACTGTTGATAAAGCATCTCATAACTTTGCTGTAATCTGCAAAAAATTTTATGTTAGCAAGTTACTAGATGAAGTTGGATTTAACCGAACTAATCAGACTTACCAAATTGTTAATACTGAATGTGTGAATGTCATAAGAAATCAGATCTCTTATTCAGAACGGTATGGTATTCCTGCAACACAAAATTTTACGTTGCCTTTCATGCAAATTATACCTAAATTTCATAAAAATCCGATCGGATTCAGAACTATTATAGCAGCAAAAACTGCATGTACCAAGCCAGTTTCAATTAGGCTGGGTAACGCATTAAAACTTATTCAAAACTCAATCAAATCTTACTGCAACGCTATTTCGAGATACAGAAGATTTTGCAAACCATTCTGGGTAATTGACAATAATAGAGATATAATTAACGATTTAAATAAGCTAAATAAACGTAATAACTGTAAATCTGTGTATACTTACGATTTTGGACAGCTGTATACTAACCTACAACATGCAGACATTCTATCATGTATGAAAAATGTTATTGCACTGGGATTTGGTAAATCTGGGCGAAAGATAATAATACATGAAAAATCTGCAAATTGGGGTAATCATTCCAAAAAAGGAATCGTGGTTAATCAAACCGACTTGTATGAAATGTTAGAATGGCTAATAAGTAACTCGTATTTCACTGTTGGGAATCTCCTATGCAAACAGGTAATAGGGATTCCTATGGGCACTAATGCTGCACCTTTTATTGCTAATTTAGTGTTATTTGATTATGAATATAGATTTATAATGGATCGACTTAAAGCAGAAGACTATGGTATTGTAGAAAACCTAAGGTATACTTATAGATATATTGATGATATAACAACTGTGGGTGATAAAAAAGTTTTTGATGAACAAAACCCAAATATTTATCCTAACTCTCTTACACTTAATAAAGTTAACTCGGATCCTCGTCAAGCAGATGTTTTAGACATTAATATATCTATTGACAATAGTGGTAAATTTGTTACTGATGTGTTTGATAAAAGAGATAACTTTCCATTTAAAACCCTAATGTTGCCACATGCTTGTAGCAATGTTAGTAAGAGTTGTCTCTATAATGTGGTAATGGGGGAAATTAATAGATATGGAAATATATGTAATGTATATGATAATTTTATACGTAAGTCTGTAAAACTGATAGCATTGGCTACCAGTCAAGGGTATGAGGTAGACCAACTGAAGCTGGCAGTTCGAAAATCTGTTAAAAGGCATAAATTTGACGTAAAGTTCAACACGAATGTGTCCGCAATATGTAGCAGCATATTTATGTTGCATGTTAACTAACTAGCACGTGTGAATGGGACCACAGGGCAGAAACGACTTTTTGTACAATTTCTGGTATTTTTCCAAAAAGCCTAAAGCTGTAACTGGTAAGTCGGTACGCCACTGACGAAGCCCACCGATTACCAGTATCAGTCTGGCAGAGTGGTCAGCAAATGAGTGCACTTTAACCCGAATAAAAGTTTATGTTTACACTTTAGATACTTGCTTTATCAAATGGCCGTATATATTATATTATGGTTATGAATTTCTTTTTCTTTTAGTTTATTGTAGGGATTCTTAGTTTTTGGAAGTTGGTAATTTGGTTTTCACTTTTTATTGGTGTAATCAAATGTGGTGGCGGTCATGAAATGATAGCTCCAGTCTGTCACCTAAATGTATACTTGCTTTCTTCAGCTGTATAAATGTAGGTTACCCTTTTTCTTTGCTTTCTCTTGGTCAGGCGAACATTTTTTCTCCTTGGGGGACCCCTCCAAAGTGGCCCCAGCGGCCTGTGGCGCCCTGACCAGGGTCCGGACCGGTCCAAAATGGCCAAAAAGCGATTTTTCCAAAAGTGGCCATGTTTGGTATCAAATGAAAGCCCTTGGTGAGGCGAGCATTTTTTGTCATTGGAGGACCCCTCCAAAGTGGCCCCAGCGGCCTGTGGCGCCCTGGCCAGGGTCCGGACTGGTCAAAAATCGATTTTTTAAAAAATTTCCAAGTTTGGTATTAAATGAAAGCCCTTGGTCAGGCGAACATTTTTTCTCATTGGAGGACCCCTCCAAAGTGGCCCCAGCGGCCTGTGGCGCCCTGAGCAGGGTCCGGACCGGTCCAATATGGCCAAAAATCGATTTTTCCAAAAGTGGCCAAGTATGGTAACAAATGAAAGCCCTTGGTGAGACGAACATTTTTTGTCATTGGAGAACCCCTCCAAAGTGGGCCCAGCTGCCTGTGGCGCCCTGACGAGGGTCCGGACCGCTCCAAAATGGTCAAAAATCGATTTTTTCCAAAAGTAGCCAAGTTTAGTATCAAATGAAAGCCCGTGGTGAGGCGAACATTTTTTGTCATTGGAGGACCCCTTCAAAGTGGACCGACAGCGCGACGAAACCCCACCCCCGGTGGGAGTTCGGCCCCTCGCCATCCTGTTTTCCGATAACCCCTCTGTTAGCGTTTTCTGATGCAGAATCAATTGCGTTTTTCAATATTTTAGAACGCCACGCACCTAGACGATCCCCCCCCCGGAGGGAGTTAGGCCCCCCTCAACCTGTCTTCCGATAACCCCTCTGCGAACGTTTTCTGATGCAGAAACAGTTGCGTTTTTACAAGTTTTCCGTTCCCCACGCAGCGCTACGACCCCCCCCCTCCCGGTGGGAGTTCTGCCCCCTCTTCCTGTTTTCCGGAAAACCTTTACTAAACGTTTTCTGATGCAGAAACAATTGCGTTTTTTCAAATTTTCGGAACCCCACGCACCGCGACGACTCGCCCCCCCCCTGGCAGTTCGGCCCCCCTCATCCTGCTTTCCGATAATCCCTAAGTGAACGTTTTCTGATGCAGGAACAATTGCGTTTTTTCTAATTGCCCGTTCCCCACGCAGCGCGACGACCCCCCCCCCCTTTGGGAGTTCGGCCCCCCGTCATCCTGTTTTCCGACAACCCCTCTGTGAACGTTTTCTGATGCAGGAACGATTGCGTTTTTTCAACGTTGCCGTGCTCTACGCACCGCGACGACCCCCCCCCCCCCCGGTGGGAGTTCGGCCCCCCGTCATCCTGTTTTCCGATAACCCATCTGTTAACGTTTTCTGATGCAGATACAATTGCGTTTTTTTCAATGTTTTTGAACCCCACGCACCGCGACGACCTCCCCCCCCGGTGGGAGTTCGGCCCCCCTCATCCTGTTTTCCGATAATCCCTCTGTGAACGTTTTCTGAGGCGGAAACAATTGCGTTTTTTCTAATTGCCCGTTCCCCACGCAGCTCGACAACCCCCCCCCCCCTTTGGGAGTTCGGCCCCCCGTCATCCTGTCTTCCGATAACCCCTCTGTGAACGTTTTCTGATGCAGAAGCAATTGCGTTTTTTCAAGGTTGCCGTACCCCACGCACCGCGACGCCCCCCCCTCCCGGTGGGAGTTCTGCCCCCGTCATCCTCTTTTCCGATAGCCCCTCTGTAAACGTTTTCCGATGCAGAAGCAGTTGCGTTTTTCCAAAGTTGCCGTACCCCACGCACCGCGACGAACCCCCCCCTCCCGGTGGGAGTTCGGTCCCCCGTCATCCTCTTTGCCGATAGCCTCTCTGTAAACGTTTTCTGACGCTGGCACAATTGCGTTGTTTCAAATTTTCCGTACCCCACGCACCGCGACGACCCCCCGGTGGGAGTTCGGCCCCGTCTTCCTGTTTTCCGGAAAACCTTTACTAAACGTTTTCTGATGCAGAAACAATTGCGTTTTTTCTAATTGCCCGTTCCCCACGCAGCGCGAAGACCCCCCTAGGAGTTTTCCCCCCCCCTCTTCCTGTTTTCCGTAAAACCTTTACTAAACGTTTTTTGATGCAGAAGCAATTGCGTTTTTTCTAATTGCCCGTTCCCCACGCAGCGCGACGAGCCCCCCCCCCCCGGTGGGAGTTCGACCCCCCCTTCATCCTCTTCTCCGATAGCTCCTCTGTAAACTTTTTCTGATGCAGAAAAAATTGCGTTGTGTTAAATTTTTCGAACCCCACGCACTGCGACGACACCCCCCCCCCCCCGTGGGAGTTCGATCCCCCGTCTTCCTCTTTTCCGATAGCCCCTCTGTAAACGTTTTCTGATGCAGACACAATTGCGTTTTTAGAAATTTTCGGTACCCTACGCACCGCGATCACCCAAATGTTCACTTTTCAGATAGACCTTTACACACACACACATCAATATAAAGAGAAGTGCTCCGTACACAAGACAAAAATGCCCTAAACGTGCTTACAATAGATATTTACGTACGTATATATGTACGTCCTGTCTGGTTTTTCAAATCGTTTCTATGGCAGTTTATTCATTTTATATATTAAGCCCTCTTAAAAACGCTAAAGCGGAAAAATGCAGGAAACTAGTGGGAAAAATGCCCTAAACGGGCATGCAATGGCTAGAATAGGGAAAGAAGGAAGGGCGGAAAAATGCCAATATATACGTATATATACTTGACAGTCGGCGCTGAAAATGGTAAGAAACTAGATTCAGCGCCGAATAGGGAAAGCAGTCGGCGCTGAAAAAGATAGAAACTAGATTTAGCGCCGAATAGGGAAAGCAGTCGGCGCTGAAAATTATAGAAACTAGATTCAGCGCCGAATAGGAAAAGCAGTCGGCGCTGAAAATTATAGAAACTAGATTCAGCGCCGAATAGGGAATGCAGTCGCGTAGCGTGGAACAGGCACTTCCTCCGTCCATCCTATTCGCGTGAATTGCGATATATCCAGCTGAACGGTTCATTTTTCTAACAATGTTAACTTCGATACGGTAATCTCATTAACTGTGAAACGATTTTATGCGCGTGAATTACAATATGTTGATATGAGCGCCTGCTTTCTCGTACAATTTTATCTCATACAGCAAACTTGAAACTGTTCCTGGGTTGTCTACTTTTAGACTTAGTTGAGCCTCGCGACAGTAGAATATCTACTGCGATCGCGTTTTAGTGTCCTAATATAGACAAGATTAAGATTTCGTTTTGGCACATATATACTTTTATTGGCTTTTCCAACACAACATTTTTAACGATCAATAACACTTTTAATTTGTTTTAGACTACTATTAAGATTGAAATTATTAAAAGTCCTAATGCCTAACAGAGTATTCCCAGTTGGAACTACTAATGCTAATAGACAATGTACTTTATGTACTTTATGCAAAAGACAGCAGCTCCGGCTTTAACTTTTTGTTACACAAACGATATTGTATCCTGCCTCATTTCAAACGCAGTATATACCACGTTCTCGGGGAATGCAGAGCAGTTCACGCGAATAGGATGGACGGAGGAAGTGCCTGTTCCACGCTACGCGACTGCATTCCCTATTCGGCGCTGAATCTAGTTTCTATAATTTTCAGCGCCGACTGCTTTTCCTATTCGGCGCTGAATCAAGTTTCTATAATTTTCAGCGCCGACTGCTTTCCCTATTCGGCGCTAAATCTAGTTTCTATCTTTTTCAGCGCCGACTGCTTTCCCTATTCGGCGCTGAATCTAGTTTCTTACCATTTTCAGCGCCGACTGTCAAGTATATATACGTATATATTGGCATTTTTCCGCCCTTCCTTCTTTCCCTATTCTAGCCATTGCATGCCCATTTAGGGCATTTTTCCCACTAGTGGATGGTGGTGAGGTTGTAAAATCAAGAGAGGACTAGTCTTAAAAATGCTTAATATGGGGGCTAGGTTCAAAAAAAGAAGAGGACTAGGTTTTGGGCGAATTAATATGGGCACAGCTTCGCCGAGCAACCCATATTCGCGGGCTTTTACGCTTCGCCATGGCGATTGTCATATACAATGCCATTATTGTCAGTCAATAACAACTAGGGTTGGTTTTTTTCCGGAAAAAAAAGATTGCCGGAAAAAAAACCTTTTTTTTCCGGTTTTTTTCCATTTTTTTCCATTTTTTTCCTTTTTTTTCCGGCCACTCCAAAATTACACAATGTGCTAAAAGTTTCGTTATTTCATGTTTTTGCATGCAGAGAAGCAGTTTTCACAATATTTAGAAGCCCCACAGGGGTGATGCAATTATACAAGCGCTTAGAAAGGTTCCAGTATTAATTACAGGAATGAAAAATTTTCAGCGGGTGACGCTGTAAACCAAAGGACAGGTGACTTCTGTATACCTTGGCGGTTCTACGAAACCTAGTTTGTGGTTTTCGTAGGTAACGAGCTTCGTAAAGTAAACAATTCCAGACATGTTAACAGTTTTAGTTGAACACTCCACTGTTAGGTATGGAATTATTAACTTTACCTGAGTTACGCATTCATTTTCACATTCCAAGGCAAAAAATATTAAATCCCAAAATTAGCTCAAAATCATTAATATCGTTTTCTTACCTTATTAAACACTGTTTTTGATGGTTTCTTAATGTTCTGATGTCATAAATTGACTTTCAGAGCATGTCCCGAATATTTTTCCATTTTTTTCCGATGCGTCGAAAAAACCCAAATACAATTTCGTCAGATTTAACATACCCCCACCTACTACGACCCACGGAATAGGTTGTAAATAGCGTGAAATTGCTGGAAAAGCTCAGAAAACATGATATTTCATTGTAAAAGTCGTTAAAATAACGTTAGGAATATTTTTCCATTTTTTTCCACCCCATCGGAAAAAAATGGAAAAAAACGGAAAAAAACCTTTTTTTTCCAGTCCTTTTTTTTCCGCGCCCATCCCTACAATTCCAGCAGTTAAACAATCGCTGCAAGTTGCTTGCTTACGTAAACTATATAGTAATTTGGTTGTGCTGGACTACGGCAAGCAACTAGAAAGAACCAAGGCTATGATTGTAACGCTAACGGTTCAATAGAAATAGAAGATCGTCGGAGAGAGTCCTGAAATTATTGTTGAAATATAGAGTTTTCTTATCAATGGTTAAAATGCACAGTAAATATTAAGAGTTTATCGAAAGAAATGTTTGCTTCCACTAAAACTCGTTTATCATAGTTGTATATTATTTACGCACCGTAACTAAAACTGAACACTGGTATATATATATACATATGTAATTCGTATGTATATAACTTTTTCAGTCCGCGAATATGGGTTGCTCGGCGAAGCTGTGCCCATATTAATTCGCCCAAAACCTAGTCCTCTTCTTTGTTTGAACCTAGCCCCCATATTAAGCATTTTTAATACTAGTCCTCTCTTGATTTTACAACCTCACCACCACCCATATTACTTTTTCATGCTTCGGAGGAGCATTTTTATTACTTGTGTATATATATAACACAAGTAGGAAAAATGCTCCTTGCAGTCGCATGTAAAATGCAATATGAGCTATGATGGTCAACATTTAAATATGTCAAGGACAAGATTTAAAACGTCTAATATGAGCCAGCATCTAAATCGGTAAAGGACTAGCTGTAACTGGCTAATATGAGCCGCCACGTTTCTCTTGGGCTCATATTGACGCTCGCTGCCGTGGTTTCAACGGCTTGACATCACGACGACCTCTTACCATCTTGCCTACAGACTCTTTACTTTTATTCCCAATCCCAAGTCTGAAAAAATCCTCACCGTCTTGCGTAATGTCATTAGCTTCATATAATGTTTGGTTATAGGTATCCTGTCTGAATCTAATTTCACTAGCTCAAACACTGTATTTAAGGTATATATGTGAACACTTTAAGCAGCTAAAGTTCTCCCCTTTAAAGTTGAATTAAGTGGCATATACATTTGGTATATACCAGTTTGCTAAATCATGAGGGTGCGCGGAGCGCCCCTCATAATATGAGCTATAAAGGCACTTTGCGGATTAGGGAAACTGTTAATTAGCCATAACTAATTAACGGTAGGGAGTTGAGAGCTAAAGTTTACATTTTTGAAATCTCCAGGCCAAGAGCTTTCGAATGATACCAAACTTGTCCGGAAAAAATGAACTTTGAAAAAATCGACTTTTTGATACAAGTTTAAAAGTGGGGTTTTTTTTTCTCTGTATCGACCACTTTTATAGGGCGATTTTTGCGCACACCGATTTTTCAAACGGCCCATAGGAAAAATTTTTCTATACTAATTTTTGATTATCTAGGTTATGGTCCAGATCAAGTTTATGTTTGATTTCCGAATTTCGCTCTGGGTCGATTTTTACAGATGGTCAAAAATGGAAAAATCGACGTTTGGACTTAGAAATTTTTCGAGGTCCCAACACAGAAAATTGTCAAAAAGTCGTCTAAAATAGCATTTTTTGGCCATTTGGTGGTGCCCATATATAGTAAATCGGGGTCGTTGAACACGATGAGCATACTGCCGAAACCGCCCGAAGTGACCACTGGTCAGCATGGCCCCGTGGCACCTCGCCCAGGGTCAAAGTTAGGGTCAGAGTTTGGAAAAGTCACTAAAACAGCGTTTTTCGGGGTTTTGGTTGGGGGCATATATAGTAAATCGACTACGCTCGTTTCAATGAGCATATTTTCAGAACCGACGGAAGTGACCACTGGTCACTATGGTCTAGGTGGCCTATTGACCAGTGGTCAAACCCCAAAAAGCAGCATTTTTCGGGATTTTGGTTAGGGGCATATATAGTAAATCGTCTACGCTCGTTTCAATGAGCATATTTTCAGAACCGACGGAAGTGACCACTGGTCACTATGGTCTAGGTGGCCTATTGACCAGTGGTCAAACCCCATAAAACAGCGTTTTTCGGGGTTTCGGTTGGGGGCATTTATAGTAAATCGACTACGCTCGTTTCAATGAGCGTATTTTCAGAACCGACGGAAGTGACCACTGGTCACTATGGCCTAGGTGGCCTATTGACCGGTGGTCAAACCCCATAAAACAGCGTTTTTCGGGATTTTGGTTGGGGGCATATATAGTAAATCGTCTACGCTCGTTTCAATGAGCATATTTTCAGAACCGACGGAAGTGACCACTGGTCACTATGGTCTAGGTGGCCTATTCACCAGTGGTGAAACCCCCTAAAACAGCGTTTTTCGGGGTTTCGGTTGGGGGCATTTATAGTAAATCGACTACGCTCGTTTCAATGAGCATATTTTCAGAACCGACGGAAGTGACCACTGGTCACCATGGTCTAGGTGGCCTATTGACCAGTGGTCAAACCCCCTAAAACAGCGTTTTTCGAGGTTTTGGTTGGGGGCATATATAGTAAATCGACTACGCTAGTTTCAATGAGCATATTTTTAGACCCGACGGAAGTGACCACTGGTCACTATGGTCTAGGTGGCCTATTGATCAGTGGTCAAACCCCCTAAAACAGCGTTTTTCGGGGTTCTGGTTGGGGGCATATATAGTAAATTGTCTACGCTCGTTTCAATGAGCATATTTTCAGAACCGACGGAAGTGACCACTGGTCACTATGGTCTAGGTGGCCTATTGACCAGCGGTCAAACCCCCTAAAACAGTGTTTTTCGGGGTTTTGGTTGGGGGCATATATAGTAAATCGACTACGCTAGTTTCAATGAGCATATTTTTAGACCCGACGGAAGTGACCACTGGTCACTATGGTCTAGGTGGCCTATTGACCAGTGGTCAAACCCCCTAAAACAGCGTTTTTCGAGGTTTTGGTTGGGGGCATATATAGTAAATCGACTACGCTAGTTTCAATGAGCATATTTTTAGATCCGACGGAAGTGACCACTGGTCACTATGGTCTAGGTGGCCTATTGACCAGTGGTCAAACCCCCTAAAACAGCGTTTTTCGGGGTTCTGGTTGGGGGCATATATAGTAAATTGTCTACGCTCGTTTCAATGAGCATATTTTCAGAACCGACGGAAGTGACCACTGGTCACTATGGTCTAGGTGGCCTATTGACCAGTGGTCAAACCCCCTAAAACAGTGTTTTTCGGGGTTTTGGTTGGGGGCATATATAGTAAATCGACTACGCTAGTTTCAATGAGCATATTTTTAGACCCGACGGAAGTGACCACTGGTCACTATGGTCTAGGTGGCCTATTGACCAGTGGTCAAACCCCCTAAAACAGCGTTTTTCGGGGTTCTGGTTGGGGGCATATATAGTAAATTGTCTACGCTCGTTTCAATGAGCATATTTTCAGAACCGACGGAAGTGACCACTGGTCACTATGGTCTAGGTGGCCTATTGACCAGTGGTCAAACCCCCTAAAACAGCGTTTTTCGGGGTTCTGGTTGGGGGCATATATATAGTCAAGCGGGAAAAACCCACTTTTCAGATTTTTGGCCAGAACTTTTTAATGGTTTGACATATCGAAATGCTGATTATACAGGTAGCTAGGCCTAGTCGTAAGCTTTCTTATGAGCTATAGAACACCTCTCTAGGGTGTGCCGTTAGCGAGAAAAATTGTCCCAAACTGGCGGGAAAAAACCCATTGCGGGAAAAAAACCCACCCCAAAAATTTTTTGGCAAGTTGCCAGGAGCATTTCTAACCGTTCCAAATGAAAGAGCGGGTTGTTTTTAGTACAACTGCATCAAAATATATTAGTTTTTGCACTAAAATTGAGGTCATATGGTCATTTGAAAATGTTGTATCTTTAACACATAAACATAGGCAAATTTTGGAAATTTTTAAAAATTGTTTATTTTCGGTAGTTTAAGCATCCTATCGTGTAGAAAACGTGTTTTTCTTGTATTTAGAGCCAAACTAGACCCATTTTATAGCAAAAATAAGCATTTTTGGTCAAAATTGAAATTTTGGCTTGAAATGGCACCGTGTCCGATTTAGACCCCCTGGACCATCGATAACAGTACGAACCCAGGTAAAACCTATACCAATTTAATCTATAAGCTCTATTAAACAAATGTATGTATTGGTTTGACCTTTCCGGTCAATGGTTAGAAAAAAATTTAATTTTGAAAAGTGGGTTTTTTCCCGCCGTGGGTTTTTTTCCGCCAACTCCAGGTCACCCCCACCCCAAGTCGCACCGGAGGGGTCAGAGCAGTGGGGCATATATCATCATGAAGCGCAACAGATGCCCTACAGGTACATATAATCCGCTTTGGTCTAAGTCTTTCCAGTAGTTCAGGGTGGCCCGGCAAAGTTTGCCAAATTTCGGCACGTGGTCGGACCAAAATTTCCAAAAATTTCAAAGTCCCAAAAAATTTTCAGGGAAGCATTGAGAGCTACCATAATACACCCTCCAGGGTTATTTTGGATGCTCTTCAAGATAGGCTATTAAAATCCTAGGTAGCTCATACCGGTAAGCCCACACTGGGGGTGGGTTTCTTTCCCGCATTGGCGAGTGGGTTTTTTCCCGCTTGACTATATTTAGACAAATTTTAGACGTGAAGAGTGCCGGAGGTAAAATTACGAAAGGGGGAGTATATATGTCGCGTTAAACTAGGAGGCCCGTTAAGGCCACTGGGTTTAACGTTAAACTAAGTGGCCACATAGTGTAACGTTAAACTAAGTGGTCACTTTTTCCTTATCCTCTCTATATGCAATTTACGCATACGTGTTTGCGCATGTGTCTTAACACGGACTATATATATACGCAATGTAAACAATGACCCTACAGTCTACCTACATAGACGTACACACGTTACATACGTATCATACCTAGAGAAACGATTACTTAGAAAACTGTTATATACTGAAAATGTACGTTTTTGTATATATACGTAACCTCCTGAAAACATTGTATATCAATAAACAGTAAAAGTTCAGTGTAAATGTGAAAAATTGGTTTTATTTTAAGAAAAGAATGTAGTTGTGATGTGACTCAAAACTTTTGCAGAATATATACTTAACTAACAACAAATATATAATTGTAATAGTTTTTGTTTCAAAATGTGTCCATTGGAACAAATTTTTTCAACAACGAACAAACATTTTTCAAAAAGAACAAGACTGAACAAGAACTATTTTATGAAAAAGCAAACTATCTAAAACACTGAATTCTAATTAAGTAAAATAAATTCTATAGCGAGATTAAATAAAATCTGCCGAGATAACAAACCTACATTTTTGGAAAGCATTAATAATAACACTTTCACTCCTTGTAACTATTGCTCCCCCCTTTAATAATTTCTACGTACGCTAACCTTTTCTCTGCGAGTCAGTCTCAGGTCAAGTACCCATTTCTCAAATCGTAGTTATGTACGATTACGTATGACCTATGCACAAGTATAAGTGCGCCCACATAGGTCACTGTTTACATTGTGTATCTAATCAGTATTAAGACACGCGCACCAACCGCATATATGCGTAAATTGCATATAGAGAGGATAGGGAGAGAAGTGACCACTTAGTTTAACGTTACACTATGTGGCCACTTAGTTTAACGTTAAACCCAGTGGCCTTAACGGGCCTCCTAGTTTAACGCGACATATATATACAAATAAAATAACGTTATTCGTCCTCACCGCAATTATATACAGGTTGCACCGTGCAAAACTTAGGGACTTCCATGAAGGCATTTAATCAATGCTTTAGCATAGCTGAGCACGATTTACACATATTTACACATGTTGCTATTTTGCAATTTATGGCAAAAGATGAGTCATTAAACAGACACGTTCTGATTATCTACAAGATTAGATACTTTTGTGCGGAAATAACGGGTTCCAAACTTCAATTAGTTCAGCTACAGCAATGTTTGCAGGTCCAACACCTATGTCACCTTTCCTTGTACCAAACTTCATGGCCAGCAACGGCCAATTATCTGGCCAACTTCAAACTCCGGAAATGCCAAGCCAAGCGAAGCAAGGAAATTTCTAAATTGCAACACTAAGCTAAAGTTTGATAAAAAGCTAAGCTAAAGTTTGTTTAAATTCGTAGGAAACCCAGAAGAGACCTATATGCAGCTTTAAAATAAATTAGGGGCTAAACAATTTTTGACCCTGTTACAAAACTTAGAAAATTATTTTGTGGAATTTAAAATTTGTGGTACAGATCAGAAATGTGTATGGTCAAAATCAGATCAGAGATGTGCTGAATGCGTGCATCTCGTACCTAGAGCACTTTTATGTATGTTTTCCCGCTAGAGATGAGCTCGGGCCGGATTGTTTCGGCCAGGCTCGCTCCAAAATCCTGCTCGGCTCGTCCCGTCCCGCTGGCAAACTTTCGGCCCGGCGCTGCCCACCAAAAGATAATTTCCAAAATTTGCTAACAGTATATATTGTTTCAAAGGCTTCGATACAAGATGGAAACTTTAAATTATCCTGCGAA
>JASAND010021978.1:0-15144 GCA_030248195.1 Trissonchulus latispiculum
GGTAACAAGGTCAGGGGCTACTTTTTACACAGTGACGTGCCAAAATCAATGATTCGCATTTCCTACTGTGTAAACTGTGTAAACAATGATCCACATTCTACACAAATAACCAAGACCCAAGAGTAAATAATAAAAGTAAATAAAATTTTAGCAAGACTACTATTTTGCCAAAATTGTTGGTAAGATGGTAATCTTTCTAGAATTTAGCAGGATAGTCATCTTACCAGTTTCAGTATGAAATGTTTTCAATTAGGAAACAAAGACATAGTATACCCTGTTCCTGAGTTTAATGCAAGGGGAACTTTCAAAAGAATTTAACACTGACCATTGTGCTCCGTATTGTGCTGAAATAATATTTGTAGTAGAAAATGCATAGAATTTGCATTATTGCAAATGTATGTAGCAAGTAACAAATATTATAATACGTCATGATTATGAAAGTCTCATTTCAATAGTGAGCAATTTCAATAATTTAATACGGACGGAGCACAATAGTCAGTGTTAAATTCTTGTGAAAGTCCCCGTTGCATTAAACTCAGGAACAGGGTATACTAATGACTTTCTTTGTTTCCAAATAGAAAACATATTTCATACTGAAACTGGCAAGATGATATCTTTGATTGCCTTCAATGGATGCCCTTAAGTCTAATGTACAATGCACTAGAGGTACCAGAAACACTTTGCCAACATAAAGTATAACTTTCAATTTTTGAACTGTAACTACACCACAAAGGCACTTCAAAAACTGTACTTTTGCAGCAAAGGACAGCAGTGACCAGGCAGTATAGTACTGTTAGGCCGATAGCTATCCTCCGGGCAATCATCAATAAGCTCATTACAACGAACATGAGAACAATCATTTTGGCGACCTAAGGAATCAAAAACAATCATTAATTAGTTAATAATCTTGTATTAATTTAGTAGATAACTACATAATCAGCATACTAACACTTATCTCAAAAATCATCAGGTCGGCGGAAACCTATAGGAAGACTAAAGAATTAAAAGACGAAAACTGTGAAAACAATGATCCACACTCCAGGGTTTATTTTACTGGGGGGGGGGGGAGGGGGGCGCCCCCCCCCCACTTTTCGGGTTCCCCCCCCACTCGAGCACCTCCCCCCCACTCGTTCCCCCCCACTTTTTTGGGCTTCCCCCCCCACTCACTATAGGGTGCCCAGAAAATGCCAAATTTTAAGGATTTTTGGTCAAAATTTTCAAAAATTTTCCGGCTTCGCCGAAAATTTTTGCTGAAAAATCGTCTTTTTTGGTGCTAAAACTTGATTTTTGAGCACTTTTAAGCATAGTTATAGCAGTGTATGTGGAAAACAGGCTATTTATACAGCATTTTTAGCATTTTTGGCTCATTTTATTTCCCCCCCACTTTTCGACCTCCCCCCCCACTTATTTTTGCCTAAAGTAAACCCAGCACTCGATACAAACAACTTACGTAGGACAGGTAATACAAACATATATCCAGAGATGGACGCGGGACGAAATTTTTCGGCCCGTGCCGTCCCGTCCTGCACTAAATTTGGTTGTCCCGTCCTGCGGGATCCCGCAGTCCCGCAAATTTAAAAAATCCTATCCCGCCAAATCCTGCATCATTTGGTAGTTATCTAGTTAATAAAAATTAATATAAATTAATAATTGATATAAAATTTCGAAATATAAAAATAAACTTTCTGTTGTACAGTATATACTTTAAATAAATTAATTAAATAATATATATATATATATATATATATATATACTAATAAATATATTAAATTTGTATTTCGAGATATTCCAGGTTTTCGATCGAACCAAAAGCTTTTTGTTTCCACTTCAGCTAATAAGTTATGTTTATAAATAGAAACGTTGATAGGTTGAAAAGTTCAAGTTCGTCTCAGATCTATTTAGAAAACTAATCGTAGTTCCGATTGTTGATATTTCGTTAGTTTCACTAGTTCGGTACGAGTTAATTTCGTATCGTAAGATAACTTTGTTTCGTAAAGCAATCAAAGTGTACACTGCAAACTGATTTTGAACTATCGAGAAACTTAAATTAGAAAACCAATTTCAGGATATATTGGGTCGAAACTATTATTTATATTATATGTGCAACATTTTCTTAACAAGATTGTAGATAAATTACAAATTAGTTCAAATTTCAATAAAAAATCAATTTAGCGAAATCAAAGGTCACTATGCTATCATACAACTGTTTATGTTCTCTCTTTAAGTTGAGACATCAAAAATTAGCGTGAAGACATAAAAAATACATGCTTTACAATTTCGAAATGAATTAAAAACTATATCTTACTTCAAAATTAAAACAAACTAAAAACTTCAAATTCTATAGTATGGAACTAAATTTGAATAATATATTAATTAATTTGAGCTGTGACAGTAATAATTTGAAAATGGTTTTATAGATTTCCAGAAAACCTCCCAATTTTCAAGAAAATTAAAGGATTCTTACCGCGGGACGAAGGTAGTCGTCCCATCACGTCCCGTCCCGCGGGATCCCGCGTCCCGCGTCCATCTCTGCATATATCATGACTTTCGTACATCAATTATATACTGGTGCTTCAAATTAGGTGCAATCAAATAAAACTACCATATAGTATTTCAGTGCAAGCTTCACTGCGTTTACAAATATATACTCAATCAAGCTGATCCAACCGATCTGGTTACCTCGCAATAATCATCTCTTCTAAAGTTAACAGAAATTGAATAAACCGTACGGTTCACAATTAACAAAAAAGTGCCTAGTCTCCTCAGTCCATTTCGTACCTGGAATACAGTCCCATTTATCACAGCAGGAGCCGGGAATGTTTTCCCCGGAATGAACCAGATACGGCTCATAGCCCGGAGCACATTTCAACATTAGGGCTTGCTCAAAACAATACTGAAACAAATGAAACAAGATTAGTGAACACGCAGAAATTAGTGTTGTGCATTGGCCGGTGCGGCCAATGGCTGGCCAATGGCCGGCCATTGGCCGGCCAAGCCATTGGCCGTTGGCCGAGAAAATCTCGGCCAATTGGCTGGCCGTTGGACGTTGGCCGATGGCCGGCCAATGGCCGTTGGCCGGCCAACGGCCAACGGCCAACTGGCTGGCCTTTTGCCGTTGGCTGGCCAATGGCCGAGTGCTGGTCAACCTCAAATTTACTGATCTTGTGCGTTAACTGTGTTGAAAAATTCAATTTTGCTGCATAATATCGTAAACATGTTGCTGTATAAACGTTGCATTAGATACAGTATATACTACAGATTTTCAGTTGCATTAGATACAGTATATACTACAGATTTTCACTTAGATGTTGACAATTTTTATCATTATTAGAGTTATTTTACAATTAAATTTTCTAATTGCATGCAAATTTTAAGTGTGCTAACAACGCAGTTTTTAAATTTTTCTGGCGGTGAACGTCTCATCACTTTATTGCGGTCCTCCAGCAAAATTAAAACAGAGTTATCGCGGGTTGGAGCTAAATGTTTGGAAAAACTATTTAACAAATATTGTAAATTGTAAAATGTACTATTGAAATAAATTTTAATTAAGCTGACGCCTAATTAAGCACGGTAGGCGAATAAAAATAGTAAATTCCAGTTCGCCAACTTTGACAAATAGCTAAAGAACGGCCAATAGCTTACGGCCAAGAAACAGCCAACGGCCAACGAGCGGCCAACGGCCAACCAGTTGGCCGTTGGCCATTGGCCGTTGGCCGGCCAACGGCCATTGGCCGGCCATCGGCCAACGGCCAACGGCCAGCCAATTGGCCGTTGGCCATTGGCCGTTGGCCGGCCAACGGCCAATGGCCGGCCAACGACCAACGGCCAATTGGCCGGCCAACTTCAAACTCCGGCCAAGCCAAGCCAAGCCAACCATGGAAATTTTCGGCCAATCCCAACACTAGCAGAAATCAAGACGTTACATATGTGGTTTAATCACGGACTGGCTTTCGGCTTCGTTCCTGGTTCTATACAACAATAAGTCAATGAAGACGTGGAATTTTACGTACAACGTGCGCATAGCAGTACTAAAATTAACACAATGTCCGGATATTAAGGATCAAGTAAACAATTTCCACCCCAAATTCACAAGTAAACTACATATCTCCCCCAACGCTTTATCTCACTCAAAACTTGACCCAATTGGTTAAAACTTTATGTGGATGCATTCCAAAACATGTCATTGATTGATTTAGTTCTAAAA
This sequence comes from Trissonchulus latispiculum, assembly GCA_030248195.1. Taxonomy (NCBI): domain Eukaryota; kingdom Metazoa; phylum Nematoda; class Enoplea; order Enoplida; family Ironidae; genus Trissonchulus; species Trissonchulus latispiculum. The sequence continues at coordinate 4,205 of JASAND010021978.1, forward strand.
ATTTTAAATTTTTAAGTTTTTAAGGGGGAGCAAGAGAAACTATAAAACATTTTTTGTCTCGATTTTGCTGAAAAGTTGTATACAGGGGTTTTCTGTGTCGTAGAACACGAATCTGAAGTTCGTTTTTCGATTCAGCTTCGTTAGTTCAGTATAAGCTTACATCTTAAGCTTAATACTTTAGCTTACACTGAACTAACAAAAGGTTGAATCGAAAAACGGACTTCAGATTCGTGTTCTGCGACCCTGGAAACCTGTATATACAACTTTTCAGCAAAATCGGAGGCAAAGCGTTTTTGGTTCCCCTTGGTCCCTCTTAAAAAACTTAAAATTTTTAAATTTTTAAAATTTCAATACCATTCAAGCAAATATATGATGGATCTGTTCCACTACGGGATGACGAGTGGTTGGATTTTTCGGAACAAGATAAGTTTAATTTTGGATATTCAATAAATTTATAAAGTTTAATGGCTTTAACCACTATTTTAATTCTAAGCTGAGCCAACCTAGCTGTCAAGTTATGTTCGGAATTTCTAAGGAATTATCGCAATTTGTTTATGCGTTTACGCATTTAATTTTGAGATAATTTAGATCATCGTCTCAATCAAGTAAATTGTTCAGATTTTGGTTACTATGGCTTTCATGGACGGATTACGTCTGGATCCATAAGTCAGTTAGTCAAGTGGTTAATATCACTATCGCACTCTGGAGAGTCCGTATAATACAGACTACTATGCACTCCTGGATGAATGGATATACCACACCATGGTTAATAACCTAACAGTATGTCTACAAAGAAAACGGATAAAAGCTAAGTTCCTAAGTTTCTCTAATAAAACTAAACTACTAAGTGTCTCTTTGCAACTGAACGTGTGAACGACACTATGAAGGTCATTTTAGTGGTAGTTGGGTTTTGACTCTAGTTTGACTCAAAGAATCTATCGAAACTCCAAGTCGCGGCTAGGATTTGTGGACTCTTCCGTAGATTTTGCAGATTGTAAAATGATAATGTGGAGTTGATTGGGATCAGGTTGGGACATGGCGGGTGAAAAAGGTCCCTCTGTGTTTCCTGCCTGTATCCCAATCAAATGAAACATTATTAACTAGGCGACAAAAATTTAAAGTTATGCAATATTCAATGTGGAAAAAAATTTTTTTGGTGGACTTTTCAACTTTCCTGTCTAAGTACTCGGCCGTCCTCCCGACTCCTTTCTGCAGCTGTTATTTTGTCCGTTTTTAACCCTTCCGAGTGGGTTCTATAGACTTCCGCCATCTTAGTCACTATTGATCTGCGGGGGGCAGCCGTAGTCGCCGAACAGCACGACTAATGCTACCCTGGGCGTGACTGAAATAACCGTACGTCAGTACTGCTTGGGGATCATGTTTTCTATCCTTGATCCTCGCCTCTCCGCTTCTTGTCCACTTTACGGACCGCGGAGGGCAGCATGATAAAGGTCTCTAACGAGAACCTAAATTGCTGGGCACCAAGATAAAAAAATAAAAAAAAGCAAATATATATATGTTGGAATGCACTCACACAAAATTTGAGCTAAATTGGTCAAGTTTTGGGAAAGTTAGCATCAATTGAGGCTGAAGGGGAGATTGTTTACTTGATCCTACAAATGTACGTAAATATCAGTAAATATATGTTTTATGTAAGTTGGTGCTGCGTTAAGAAAAGCCGAACCGAAAACTGTCTTCAGAGATGAAAACGTTTTTTAAAATTTTTTGTCTCCGATTTTGCTGAAAAGTTGTAAAAAAGGGGTTTTCTGTGTCGTAGAACACGAATCTGAAGTCCGTTTTTCGATTCAGCTTTGCGTTAGTTCAGTATAAGCTTACATCTTAAGCTTACTACTTTAGCTTACACTGAACTTACGAAAGGTTGAATCGAAAAACGGACTTCAGATTCGTGTTCTGCGACCCTGGAAACCTGTATATACATTATACAACTTTTCAGCAAAATCGGAGACAAAACTTTTTTGGTTCCCCTTGGTCCCCCCTTTAAAAAAGTTAAAAATTTAAAATTTTTTAAATTTTTAAATTTTATTACCGATCAAGCAAATATATGTTGGAATGCACCTACACAAAATTTGAGCTATGTAAATTGGTCAAGTTTTGAGAAAGTTAGCATCAAGTAAACTATCTCCCCCCCAACTGAGGCTGGGGGGAGATTGTTTACTTGATCCCAATGTATATATCCTCCACATTTCGTGCAAAAGTCCAATTATAAGCAAAGTTCGGATTGGATGCAGCGTACAACTAACTTATCACAATTACCACGTCATCATAAATACCTGCTTTGAGCATTTACACGAGCCCCCCTTATCACAGCAGGGTTCACTATTGTCTGATCCGTCAGCAGGAACAAAAACAGAATCCGACGGACAGTCTTCTCGAAATACTACATCACAATGTACATTTAGACAGTTCAGTTCTAAAAACAGACAAAAACAGCCACAACAATAACAACAGTTAAACAAGAAACAACAAAACGTATATAGAAAATGAAGAGTCCAAATTATAAAGAGTTAACATTATTATTTATTATTTAATATTTAACCCTATTCCAAATTAAAATTTGTTTTACGTTCGTGCACCGCTTACGTGCAGATATAGTTGCAGAAGGTGCAACTGTTGCCTGATTTCATTCAAATTTTCAGAAAATACATCAAGAATGATAATAAACGTCCTGTAAGAAAGCCAGCTTCATAGCATTCATGTACAGTGAGAAACAAAAAATTGAAGTTCTAGAACCATATATAGAAAATTATGCCCAGGGACTAATTAAAGTTTATTATGTGCTCTACAACTTTGCTTTTAGACATAAGTCTCTAGCTCGTATTGTTTTTGAGCAGTGAATTTTTGAATACTTTTTGCTCGAAAATTGGTGACTTTTGGCACGATTTTGCTGAGAGCAGTTTTTGTCGAATTGGAGCCAGTCTACACTACAAGCGTAGACAAGTGTATACTCAAATTAAAGAGTTTCGAAAGAGGCACATATTTGGTTAATTAGAGCCCTGTACACTGAATGAGTCTAAGGTTTTGGTCGAATAACTGATTTTGTCAAAATGTGGCCAAAATTTTTTGACCGAGGATTGCTCCACAACCAATTGGTGGATCTTAAAGATATTTTGCACACAGTATGTTTGGACAATTTGCCCGGGGCGGTTTTTTATTTTTCTCTTTATCAGCCTCCAATCAAGAGCGATGATTTTTCAACGTTGGGTAAAATGCCAAATTTTCAGAAAATGCTCAATTCCTGCATACTGGAACGATATTTTGACAAAATCAAAAAACCGTCCCTGGCAAATTATCTCAGAAACACATTGGAAACGATCATTTTCTTGTTGCGTAAAAATTTTTCAGAAAAACATTTGGTCAAAAATTGTGGCAATGTTTGGTAAGTTTGCGACCAATACAAACCAGGTAGACACGTTTCAATGATACCAAACGACGCAGAGGATGTATATAGAGCTTCATTTTGATATGTGGCTCAATTCATAGCTCCCAATATTGTGAAAGTTAGCTTTCCAAAGTGGACTGAATGTAAGGGAAGTGCGACCTTAAGCTGGCGGGACATGACGGGAAGATCAAATTTCACAAGCCCTTCCGAAAGCGAATTTGGGTACCCATTGTGATTAAGCAATATTTCCTATGTACTTCTAGAAGTTATGATTAGTCTATTCTTACCAAATTTTACAGTGTTTGTTTAGCATGTTTTCGCAGTTTTTACCGTGTTCCTGAGCAAAAAGCATTGATACAATTTTTTGGAAATTTTAGTCGATAAAACCCTTTTTGGGAAATTTAATCTTAAACCAATCTGCAATGCAATCTTAAACTTCTGAGAGCAATTTTGACTCCCCTTTGTGGAAGACATTGCCGAGAGGGGAATCTACTAGAGATGAGCATTCCGGCCCCCCCGCCGACATCCATTGGTTAGCGGGCCGGGCCGGGCCGAGAAATGTTTTAACAGCGGGCCGGAGCGGGCCGAAACGCCTTCGACTCTAAAAAGTGTTGTCAAATCACTAAACTTAGCATTAGATTTACTCACTCAGGTTATTTTACAGCAAAATTTAACATTTCGTAGCATAATTTAGAGTTTCAACCATTCATTGAAGTCTTTGAAATAATATTTGTTAGTTAAATTTTCGAAATTTTCTTTTGACGGGCCGGGAAGGGCGGGGCCAAATTTTGTCAGCTTGCGGGCCGGGCCGATCCCAAAAATTTTTACAGCGGGCCGGGCCGAGCAAGATTTTGAAAAATCCGGCCCGTGCTCATGTCTAGAATATACCTTCCTCTTGTCCACCTGTAGCTAAGCATCTGTTCTAATAGCTAAATTCCAAGAATTTTGCGAAAGTTAATTTCATCACGAAAGCACGTATATAGTCACAAAGAACGAAAGCAAATCTTATATTATATCTTTATTTTATCTTATATTCCGCGGCTCTTCAGCATACACAAGATTATCTTGAAGCGATGGCCGAAAGAAAACAATTTTTGTCCGCACCAAAGACAGCAGGTCAGTTCGTTTTCATTGTTTATGGAATTTCATCAGCACCGGGATGCCTGATAAATATTCAGCGAAATACTAGCTCCAAAACAGATTACATAATAATAAGAAAGTCCCCAAATAGCCTAAGGCGTAGCAGAAAAAGTTTACGTACAACTTTTTTCTTCCTTTATATTACAGTTTCTAATCTACTTAAGAGTACACTTTACACATTAAGTCATTTATCAACGGAAAAGTTTCATTTGAAATGACAGGGATAGCCGTTATAAAAAGTCCTTAAATTTGCTGTGCAAAAAGTATGCGCAACAACAGGACATAGTTTATTCGCCTTTTAAAATGCGACATTCTTCTTATAGCTTATTTAAAGGTTACAAGACAATTTTGAATATAATATTGCTGAACCACTTGAAAATGCTAGGCTGCAGAAAATGTAGCGGTATTCATCAAAAGGCTGAAAAGTTAAATTATGTTGTAAAGCTTTTAAAGTATTGAAGTACACTTCACACACATGCACAGAAAGTTTAAAATCTTACAATCGTTATGTAATTTTTCTTAAAGAAATTGACACTTTACAACTTGATCATACTATGAACAAAGATGGATTTAGTAGTTTTTAATTTCGCTATTATACGGAATACTCTTTAAAATGTTCCAATTGAAACTGGTTTAAAATTTCCATTTTCGGCAGTGATGGACCAGATTTGCCTTTCCCGGGAATCGAACAACGGATCTCCCGCACTGCAGTTAGGCGTGCAACGACTACACCACGGAGCCAGGAGAGAAGAGCACATAATCCGATGAAGTTTAGCAAGGTGTGCGTCTGCCCGAGTAGTGGAGTTCAGTGCACATTTTGCTAGGCTTAAGTGTGCGTCTGCCTAGGTATCGCCAAACATTGCTCTACTTCGAACCGTCGACCTGTACATATTAAAAGGTACGTACTACCAGGGTCTTGTCTCGTTTACCCCCCCCCCAGTACTCAAAATCCTTAAAACTTGCCCAAATGAGCTCAAATTTTGTGTGGGTATGTTGTGGACCACGCTGAGTTCAAATATCCCAAAATTTTTCAATTTCGCGAAATTCGAAATTTTTCGATTTCTAAGGGGAGACCAAGGGAAACCGAAAAATTTTTTGTCTTCGATTTTGCTGAAAAGATGTATATAGGGGTTTTCAGGGTCGTAGAACACGAATCTGAAGTCCGTTTTTTGATTCAGCTTTCCGTTCGCTCAGTATAAGCTAAAGCTTTAAGCTTACGATGTATATAAGCTTATACTGAGCGAACGGAAAGCTGAATCGAAAAACGGGCTTCATATTCGTGTTCTACGACCCCGAAAATCCCTATATACATTTTTTCAGCAAAATCGAAGACAAAAAATTTTTCGGTTTCCCTTGGTCCCCCCTTAGAAATCGAAAAATTTGGAATTTCGCGAAATCGAAAAATTTTTCGATATTTGAACTCAGCGTGGTCCAAAACATACCCACACCAAATTTTAGCTCATTTGGTCAAGTTTTAAGGATTTTGAGTACTGGGGGGGGGGATAAACGAGACAAGACCCTACTACCATTGCACACTGAGCAGTGAGGGGAGAGCACATTACTATGTCACTGGCCTTCTCAACACAGCTGTACCTCATCCAAGGCAACCTTGGACAGTTTCTTTGGAATAGTAATTCAACCTTTTGGTGTGAACAATCAAGTTGTGGCAACGAAGTTATTGTGCAAAGGTTGAAATGATCATATAAGGAGTTGCAATGAGCCTATGAGGCAAGGACGCTATATATACGTAGTACGTACCGTCCTTTCCTTCCCAGAAGTGTCGACAGTCTGTTTCATTAGAGAATTGAAAGAGCTGAGCCGCAGAGGGGTGGTGGAGGGAATCCCCGCAGACTTGAATTTCAAAGCATTCGCAGCCTTGACCGGCCACAAAGTTACATCCATTCATGAGTTGCGGTTGTGAACAGTTGGCTATGTCTAAATAAAGGCCCAGATATACAATCAACTCAGTCATACATCAAAACCTTTAATGTTTTGATCACTAAAATTGATCAGCATATATAAGGTAGATAAAATCAATACAGAAAATAATAATATAGTGTCGTTGGAATCGTCAATCAATCAGTGTATCGCTAATTCATAGGTTAATTCGTTTGGAACAATGTGACAAATCAATACAGATTCACTTCACACTTGTCCATAAACTCCAGACAAGCACAAGCCGACCAAAAATCGATTCGGTAATTGATCGATTCATTCGCGTAAGTATATCATTATGGCAATACCAAAAACGTTATGTATATAAACGAAAATATATACGCTCGCACTGCGTTGAAAAAGTGACGAAACGAACGTCGTTATGTCGAGCAAACTACTCAGTGCATATACTGACAAGGGTTCAACATAAAACCACAAAAATTAACAAAATCGTAAACGTTAGACTGAGATTGTGTCGAAAAATTGCCTCATAAAATGAACAAAATGAAGCCACAAACATTCACACAAACAGCCATAAAAACCCAAGGGCAGTCAGGTCTTAAAAACATCTCGGGAATTTTGTCAGCAAAATGAGAGACGCCACCAGACCCCCATCAAAAACTGTTGCAAAAAATTGAGCTGCAAATAACATTTCAATTGCAATGGAAACGTGAATGTTAAGTGCAACGTTTTTCAACAGGAAACTAATAGAACCAGTTAACGCCCTAATCAGATTAAAAATTGTGGAATAATGCGAAAATTGGACGTTTTCATCTCAAAAACAGCGAAACAGAGGCACACAAACACGAACGTATAGTGTTTGCAAACGACAAATATTCCCCATTGAGGACGAGAAAGCGACTAAAATCTATTCCGGAGTTCTGATAAAAAAGCTACGAAAACCCATCTATATGGAATATATAATTGCGCTATTATGCGAACAGCTGTCTCAAATAATTCAATTTGCTAAATACAAACACCAAGACACTACTGAGTTGATGTTAATGTTTTCCTTACGGTGTTAAAAACTGAAAAATTGCAATGGTGAACCCTTTAGGCATTGACTAACAAAAATCTTTCTTGGTTTATTTTTGGAAATAAGAAAAGAGTCAAAAGAAATTGATTCCCCGAAACCATGCAGAAGTTTCAGTATGTTGACCATCATCTGTTTATATTAATGCTTAGTGTGACCCCAGACGTGGCAGAAAACGTTTTTGCTGTGTCGAAGATACAACAACAGTACAGTGCTCTTTTCACACTAGAGATGAGGATTTTGGCTCGCGGCTCGGCTCGGCCGCGAGCCGAGCCGAGCCGAGCCGGCAACAATTTCTCCTGAGCCGAGCCGACCATATCGCAAAATTTTAAGTTCACTGTAATTCGTTCCGAATTTGTCAAACAAAATATGTAGCCAATAAATTCTATGAATTCTGTTTTCTGGTTTCAACTTTGTCGTCTAATTTTCCGTTTTTCCTTGTCCTTATTCATACCTTCCTTCCACGCCAACTTAGTTTAAACGTTAGGCTGTGCTCGAAGTCAACTTATGCATGGTGTAGTTACTAGTTAGAAAGAAACATTTGACTTAATTATTTCAACGTGTCATATTTGGTTTTATCAAAAATATAACAATTAAAATTTGCGTTGTCTTACTACGGTGGCTTTGGGTTTTTGTAGTAATTTATATGATAACAGGAAAGGTTGTAAAACCGCTGATTATATATACCAGAAATGCTTACGATTAATTTAGAGTTTGAAATTATTCTGCATAATTACAATTGACAACGATTATGGCTACGATCGCAGAGAGCAATTAAAGGAGTTGAAATTTGTTAAAATTTAAAAAATAATTTAAAAGAATTCTGAATTTTATTGCTGAGTTCTCAAGCATTTTGCAACTTATCAGATATATATTCCTTTTTTCAAGACTGCGGAAAACAAAAAGTTTTCTCGTGATTTTTTCGGCGTTTATCAGTGGTTCCTTTCCATATTGTATACATAGAATAAAATACGTAATGATAAAGTTTAATGGGTGCCCGCCCACTTTCGTAGAATTTACCAAATATCAATATCATTAAACCATATAATCCTGGACTCTGCAGCTCGCAGTGTCTCGGTAATAATAGAGTTTTGGTGATTCACACTGGTACACAAAAGCTAGACAGCTGTTTTCAGGTTTTTTGTCAAAAACAACGTAGAAAATCCACAATTCGGTGCAATTGGTCAAACTTCAAATTCCAAGCTGGGCGAGCCGAGCCGAGCCGAGCCGACCCACTTTCAATATTCTTCCGAGCCGAGCCGAGCCGAGTATGCCCGTGAGACGAGCCGAGCCGAGCCGGAAAATCCCGGCTCGTCCTCATCTCTATGTCACACAGGTTAAGGACATATATCTATATCTATATATATATATATATTTATATATATATATATATATATATTTATATATATATTTATATATATATTTATATATATATATTGTAGAATGAAGCAAACTACTTTGGTGCAATTCTATTTATTGAGCGACGGATTTTTGGTTTTGGTGAATTTTCAAAGTCAGCATTGTGGAAAATCGGCCGCTTTTGGATCACAAACAACAGGACCTACTCGTGCATAGGCTCCTTATATTGAATTCAAAAAATTGGACAAAAAACTGCAAATTTTGCTCATAAACGTATTTTTCTCAATTTTCCTATGTATTGCGCTATTGCCGAGGGTTTAATTTCCTAGTTTTGCTGATATGACTGGCTTTTCGTAAGGGTCAAAGTTAGTAGCATGAGGCGCGATTGGTTTTAAAAATCGACCCCCTTCGATTTTCTTTATTTTCACATATATGGTACCCCCATTAGAGTCGATCAGCGTGGCGCAAGCAGTTTTTCCAAATTCCGTCCCTAGAGCGAGAAATCCAAGTTCAAAGTTTCGCATTTTCCAGAGTTTTTGACGGTCGGCATGGCTCGTCTTTAATGCCGGAAAACTAGAGCTTGGAACGGTCAACCCTTGGAACAACGGTTTGGGCTCAAACGACCAGACAACAATAGCAGGTCTTGAGAAAGTAATTACTAAAAATTATAGCCCAAACCGAGCAGCAAGACATCCGGTTTGGGTAAATAATTGGTGTTTGACGGGGTGTTCAATGTAGGCCGGTAACACGCATTTTCGCATATTACTCTCAACCCGAGTTAGGGAAACGGCTAATGTTTCTACCATTTTAATTCTCCCTGTGGGACTACCATTTGCTGAAAAAATAAGCCTAATTGGTTTGGGCTTTGGAAGACAAACTGGCACCAGAAAAGGCATCGGCCGCTTATTGGGAAATGGCAAATTTTGCAATATTTTACGTCCACAGCTTGATAGGAACAGAATAACCGTATACCCTTACATCAGATTATTACTCTATAAGCAAAGGAAGCAACCTAAGCCAGAAACTACTTTATTCGGTTTAAGTTACTAGTAGTAGACAACGTTTTGAGTTTGAAGTCCACGTTGAAACCAGGTTGGCATAGCTTGTCATTTAGCGAGCGCTAGCGAGTTTGTTTTGCACAACTTTACTTTTCACGATTTTTTACACCGTGCTTGAAAATTACGAAATTTTGAATTCTTCGAAACGGTACAAATTTTAGCTCATTCGAAAGCTTTTGACAAGCTGAACAACTTTTCTAATAGACACAAGTCCCAAAAATGCATGCTTTTCTCGCTAGCGCTCGCGAAATGACAAGCTATGGCAACCTGGTTTCGACGTGGACTTCAAACTCAAAACGTAGTCTACTACTACTAACTTAACCGAATAAAGTAGTTTCTGGCTTAGGTTGCTTCCTTTGCTTATAGAGTGATAATTTGATGTAAGGGTATACGGTTATTCTGTTCCTACCAAGCTGTGGAAGTAGAATATTGCAAAATTTGCCATTTCCCAATAAGCGGCCGATGCCTTTTCTGGTGCCAGTTTGTCTTCCAAAGCCCAAACCAATTTGACTTATTTTTTCAGCAAATGTTAGTCCCACAGGGAGGATTAAAATGGTAGAAACATTAGCCGTTTCCCTAACTCGGGTTGAGAGTAATATGCGAAAACGTGTGTTACCGACCTACACTGAACACCCCGTCAAACACTAAGTATGTACCCAAACCGAATGTCTCGCTGCTCGGTTTGGGCTATAATTTTTAGCAATTACTTTCCCAAGACCTACTGTTGTTGTCTGGTCGTTTGAGGCCAAACCGTTGTTTCAAGCTGTAGTTTTGTGGCATTGAAGACGGCCATGCCGATTGTCAAAAAATCACGAAAATGCGAAACTTTGAACTTGGATTTCTCGCTCTAGGGACGGAATTTGGAAAAACGGCTTGCGCCACGATGATAGACTCTAATAGGGGTACCATATATGTGAAAATGAAGAAAATCGAAGAGGGTCGATTTTTAAAACCAATCGCGCTATGTACGATTTTTTGAAAAAGCCTGTCATATATACATTCACGAAGTTGTGTA